>JACCGJ010015151.1:0-14333 GCA_013407085.1 Atriophallophorus winterbourni | reverse complement strand
CGGGAATGGGGAATTTGTAGTGCCGCTGAGTGGCTACGTGTAATTCCTGATTCACGGTATTTGAACACATGTTTGAGTGGATGATCTGGAGTATTCAATATCTTGTAAGTAATTATAACGTCACTTCGAAGTCTACGTTGAAGGGGAGTGGGGAGCTTTAGCTTTTTCAACCTTTCCTCGTATGTAAGGTCTCGAAAACCACGCACGAGTTTATTTGCACGATGATATATCATGTCAAGCAAGAATATATCTTTTTCATCCACGGAGTCCATGCTTGCGATGCGTGTTCCATTGTGGGAATTAAGTAGGTCTTCATGATTCTTGGCAACGTTGCAGGCGTAAAGGTTCTGAAGATCCGTCGAAGCATACCTAGAAGCTTTGAAGCACGCTTGTAAATGACCTCACAATGCACGCTGTTCTTTAGGCTGCCACATATCCAGACTCCAAGATCCTTCTCCGATTCGGTCCAACTCAAAATCGTCTGCCCAAAGTGATATTCGTACTGAAAGGGCTTACCGATTTGCAGTAACTTGCATTTTTGAAAATTGAACGGTAGTTTATTTCTAACTGACCATTCGTGTGGTGCATCTAAATCAATTTGCAGTTTCACGCAGTCTGCAGTTGATTTTATTCGCATCCAAAGTTTAACATCATCCGCAAAAAGAACTACCTTGCATGAGAGCGTCTCAGGTAAATCATTGATGTAAATTAGGAAAAGCACTGGACCGAGAACGGAACCTTGCGGTACACCACTGGAGGTATTAATGGCTCGTGATTGTACCCCGTTAACTCGAACGGTTGCCTTGCGCCCATTGAGGTAGCTTTCGAACCATACGAGTAGCTGCCCGTCAATACCAATCTGTTTCAGCTTCTGTAGCAACAGGAAGTGATCAACTCTGTCGAAAGCTTTCAACATATCCAGATAGCACGCGTGCACACTGTCTCCTGCGTCAACCGTTTGGGTCCAATCGTTTAATACCGTCAGCAAGTTTGTCAAGCATGAGCGAGCTTTACGAAACACATGCTGGGCGACAGATAGTATATTTTGTGATTCCAAGTGATGAACTATATTTTCCGTCACTATGCGCTCCATCACTTTGGATATCACGGGGAGTAGGGTGACAGGACGGTAGTTCGCGGGATCTGAACGGCTACCACCCTTATAAATTGGTGAAATTACTCCTGTCTTCCACTCTGTTTGCACCACTCCTTCGGTTAGGGAATGTTGGAACAATTGGCATAGTGGTTCACACAGCTGCTGGTCACAGGATTTTAGTAGTGCTGGTGTTATTCCATCGGCTCCAGGAGATTCCCTAGGGTTCAGTCGACACAAGTGTCTTCGTATAATCGCTGGATTAATCTCAATATCATTCAGTTGTTGATATACAATCGATGTCAGTAAATTCTCATTCGCCCAAACCGTTATCGGGCTAAACACATTTGCATAAAATTGATCGAGAGTATCAGCCGTTTCCTTTGCTGTGACTGTTAATCCATTCTCAGAAATAACAGGAAACACCCCTGGTTTCACACTGGACCGAGCATTGACAATCCGATAGAGAAGTTTAGGGTTTTCTTCCATTTTCAAAGACAGAGAGCGATGGTAGTATTGCTTGTCCTCTTTGACGAGAGCATTCACTTTGTTACGAATTTTAGAAAATTGCTGCCAAGAGGCATCAGTTTTGGTCTTCCGGTGTTCAGTCCAAGCAAAGTTTCGTTTCCCGAGCCATTTTTTTGTGCGACTGCGAAGCTTAAATCGGAAGTCACTTGCCCGTCGTTCATCAACAAATCGCGAATTCTGATCTATGTTTGACTGAAGTATTTTCGTGAGCTCACTGCATTGTGTTTCGGTGTTGTGCTGATCAAGTTCTTGCCAATTTACTAGCTCAAGCGATCCACGTAGACCCGCGTAGTCGATCTTTCTGAATTGTTTGGCGGACGCACAAACTCGTCTAGCACTGCAAACAAACTCAAAGGCTAGCACCAGATGATCACTTCGACCGATGGGCGCAATGAAGTCAACACCCTCAACTGCTGTTTTCTCGGAAGTAAAGATTAGATCCAAAATGGATGGCAACTCTGATCCTCTTCTATGAGTAAGGTCAAATACATGATTATGCAGTGGAATCATGTCGATCACCTCACGAAAGATCTACTCTATGGTGAGTTGCATTTTCAATCTTAGACTTAACTGAATCAGCTAATAGGATCGATTCTCATAAGCACTATAATAATTGTCGTTGTACAAAAAGCATGATACGACACAATTGATAATCCACTGAGGAGGAATTATCCTATAGCACCAGTGATAAACATTTGACGTTCGGAATCCTCTGGAAAAACTGTTAATCACGAATTGCAGTTGTTGGCCTCCTTCGGTCCATGTCGACCATCGATAGATGTCGCTAGCACTCAATGACCCCATGCTCGACAGCATTGGCTCATGCATGAATGAGAAGAACTTGCTGTTAACCAGGACGCATTGTGTAAAGCGACGTTTTAAAGCAAGGGAAAAGGAGATATTTTTTATGGCTGCCTAATGTCGATGATTAAGGGATTTGTACCGAAAGATTGAAAGTCCGGCGTGATTACACCTATCTTCAAAGGACGCTACCAATCTGACGCCGCAAGTTATCGTCCCGTCACAATATTACCTGTTATTGATGAGGTCATGAAACGTATAGTCTGTGAAACAATGGTTGGACACTGAACTGCGTAATTTGTTCTCGCCAGCGCAGCATGGATTTCGATCGCATCGCTCTTGCCTAACAACTCTTCGCATAGCGTTAGACAAATGGAAGAAGGAGTTGGATAGAAGTTCTTGTATTCACGTCTGTTACTTAGACATTTCTAAGGCATTTGACACAGTCAATCATCATTTGCTTCTTCAAAAACTGATACGTTTAGGAATATGTGAACCAGTCCTCTCATGTTTCTGCGACTAACTGTCAGATCACCACGCCGAGTTAAAGAAAAACGGATTGGTAACGCAAATGTTCAAAACCACCAGCGGAGCCCCACAAGGATCCATGCCAGGCCCGCTCCTATTTCTAATAAACATTAACGATTCCCTCACTCCGTATTATACAAAATGGTCCTGTTCGCTGATGATATGAATACTTGCACCCAAATCAGTTCGGCAGATGATCTTGAGAAACTGCAAAGGGATTTATACAACGTGTCAAATTTGGCGACCATGAATGATATTCAACATACGGAAATCTGAGATGCTCTACCTTGGTAAGAATGTTCCTTGGTCATATCGATTGCGAACTGAATATTTGACATGGAGCTCGCTGTAAAAATATCTTGGAGTATGGATTAGTGGAACATGAGAAACACGGTTCACTGCCAGAATATATATCGAGAGGCCAGCAGATTATTACAGATATATTGAAGAATATTCGGTAATGTTACCAAGGATAACGAACAATGTAGTATGTGGTAAAGCTCTGACTGCGAAAAGATATTGCTCTCTTTGATACAATCTATTACAGAAAAATAAAGTTAGTGAAGGGTCATCGCAATGTTCCGTACACCGAGACATTGCTACGTCTGGGTCTATGTGAATTTACGCGATATTATTCCGACCTATGGAAATGTGTCTACCGAAGGACATCCACTAAAACACTCGCTCGATGTGTGTGATGAGAAAGTGACACGCGGAAATACCTTATCCCTTTAGTCCCAAGTTCCCGCATTGATTGTTGACGCCATTTTTCTCCGCACGTGGTATTTTTCTTTGGAATTACCTATCCCAACATGCGGTGGACTCCTTGACTGGTGGTCTTTAAGCGAAATCGAACTAACACATTCAAAAGAATATCATTCGTGAGCCTTACATTTGATAATCTCTATACCTTTTAAACTATTATATTTTTCAAATTTTAATTCATACCTTAATACTGTGCTGTTGTAAATCCGATCGGCGGATTACCGAAATCCATTCCGCCATTTTACGCAGCCTCAGTATTAGTAATTGAACAAAAATCGAACAAAAATGTCCGTTTTAGTCTATTTTAATAATCAAAGTCAATTCATGGTCACTCTGTTATAAAAAGCGTCAGTTCGATCGGAACAATGCAATAACCTTATCACCATTGAGTAAAGGGTCAATGCCCCAGTTGCTCCGTTTAACGATGAGCACAAGTCGCTCAAAGTGCAAATCCAATCGAGGTCAGTCATTAACCTCAACCTCGGCTGCTCTGTTGAACGAACGCGAGACGTTGGGGTCAATCGGGCACCCCTCGAAATGGCACCGTCGCTCGTTCTTGATTGGATGTGCGAGACCATCAGAATTACTTAAGGCAGGACAATGTGTGATTTAATCAGAAATAAACTATCCAACCTGAGTTCATCATCATACGTCCATCATCATGGTTACTGAAGTGCTGGGTCATGGGAATTCAGTGAAGCAACGTGAACGATCGAATCACAAAGAACTGGCAGTTAAAACTCGGATTTCTTATGCCAGACCAGGTATTATGCGTGGTGTTTCTAGTGGACAGAAAGCTAAGCGTGTATCCTTTATCTCGGAACCGCATATAATCATATTTGAAGTGGAATCGGAAAGAATGCGTCCATTGCCACGCCGCGAAAAGATCAAAAAACATCGCCGTAAATCAAGCAAACCGCGGAGAAATTATGATCCCCGGGAATTTGATTTTGGATTGCTGGTTGAGCGTGAAACACCAAGCTTAAAAGTAGATGAAAATCGAATTGGAACCTGCACGCTTGCTGACGAAATTCAGTCAAACACTCCAGCTGCAACAAACGAATCTAAATCGATTAACCCAGAAGAAAATAGGCTATTCGCGCTGTCATCAGGCTCCAAAGACGCAACTGATCATCAAGTGAAGTCTAACGATCAAACGCTGGATCTCTTAGAGGTAAATTTTTCAAACTCCGTTTTCATTTTTCAATCGACTTCCGCGTTCCTAAATTACAGCGTCTCCTCCCTTTACAGGCTGGATCAAACGAGATTATTTGCCAAGCATGCAGTCCCAGGAAACCCATGGATAGCTCCGACGCTGCTGAAGCTACAATCCGCAAATCATTAGCAGAAATCAAACCACTGCTTTCCAAACTGAACGCCGATCGTGCGGAAGCGATCTTCATGGATTTCCTTCGGGTGTTTAAACAGCTTATTTAATGACGCCTTCCTGCTTTCAGTCTTAATCATCTTGTGTAAACTAAAATGTGAAAATATAATAAAACATTATCCACAAGCAACACTTTATACTCTGTCCAAGTTTCTAATGGTCGAAGCCATGTTTTAACGCCAGTGCTATTGTATAGAATTCCATGGTTCACAAGTTACCTGTCTGAACGCAAAATAAAACGAAATTCAGAATAGATGGCGAATTTTAATGTACTATTAAAGCCACAAGCGATGTCTAGAATGCATTAGTATTCAGTTCCTTAGTGGTCTTATTATTTATAAATGATCTACCGCAAATGGTACTAGGTAACTTAGCAATGTATTTGCAAATATTCGAGACCGATCGGGATTGCATAATCATGAAAATAAAGTTGCGATGAATCGGTTATAGCGAGTTCTTGGTAACGTTCCGTTTCTGAACACAAAAGCTTCGTCAGACCAAGGGTGTCGGTACGAACAATGTTCAGGTTTAAATAGAATTTTCTTGACCAATAGTGAGTTATCTAAGCTAGACAGGGGAGATCAAGATAATTGATCACACCTCCTAATTGCTGTGTTCATCTCTAATTGTTTATTAAGTGTACTTGGTGTGAACAGCGTCTGGTGACACTGCCTACGTAATCATGTGCGCATTAGGTGTTATTTTTGTTAAAGAAGCTTCTGTGTTCAGAAGCGAAACGTTACCAAAAACTTACTATAACCGATTCATTGCAAACTCTATTTTCATGAACGCCAGATTGTTGAGATATCCGCCCCATCCACCTTGTTCATCTCATTCGCCCCAGCCTTTGTTATTTCAACAGCCTCAGCGTGAAGTCTTTCCCTATAAGATTTCACATCCCGTCTTATCACTTCCACGTTATCAAGATCTACGCTGTGTCCAGTGTCTAGCACGTGTTCAGCTAAGGCAGAAACCCGAATAAGTGATTAATATTCACTGGGATTGCGGGTAGCTTTCCCACTCGTTTCCTGTGTTCGTTTGCCCTAGTGCAGAATTCTCTAGACGTTTGCCCAATGTAAACGCAGACTGAAATACCCTTTTAGGATGCGCAGAAGTGAAATACAAAATGACATCCGATAGGCTTACGATATACCGTTGTTCTTATCTTGCCGTTGTCTTTTTGCGCAAGACAGTCCAAGAACGGAAGTGTGCCTTCCGTAGACTCGGTTTCTTTTGTGACCTGGATTTTCGGAATCAAACTATTGAGATAACTATGAAATGCTTCCAGTCTGTTTCGCTTTATGATAAGAAATGTATCGTCGACATAGCGCCACCATATCTGTTGTTCTATCGTTTCGTTTCTCAAAGCTATCTCTTCGAAGTGCTCAATGTACATGTTCGCCAGCAGTGGGAAAATGGGTGAGCCCGTTGCTAAACCATCGTTTTGCTTGTATAGCTGTCCATTAAACAAGAAGTGGTTCATATTTAGACAAATTGCTACACCGTTGATGATTTGTTGTACACTCAAGTTGGTACGATCCTTCAAGGTCATATCGTAGTTGAGTGATTTCCTCACCAATTCTAAAGCGCTTGTAGTGTCAACATTCGTAAACAAGGAGCCTACGTCAAAACTAACCATCATATCATCCTCCCCAATTGTTACGGTACTTAAGCGACGAACGAAATCAAACGAGTTCTTAATAAAAGAATTCGTGTTACCAACCAATGGTTTCAAAAGCTGATCAAGGTGCTTAGCCAATTCGTGTGTTGGGGATCCAATGCCGTCTACAATGTGCCTTAAGGGGATGCCTACCTTATGTATCTTCGGAAGTCCATAGAACATGGGTGTCTGAGCAGATTTTGGGTAGAGCATTAACCATAATCTTTGACCAAGGTTTTCCTTAATTCCTCGCATGTATCTTGAAACAACCCTCTTACGGTATTCATAATGGTCGTAGCTCTACGGTTGTCAACAACCTGATATGGAGCTTCAGCAAGGTGTGACTCTGCCTTATTTCTATAATCACTTTTATAAAGAATCCTAGTTGCCTTTCCTTTATCTGCCTTGTTGATCACTATTTTCTCTTCTTTTCGCTTGTTGTTCATCTCGCGTAAGGTTGATCCTTTTTGGTTGTTGTTTTTTGATAATACTAGATATACCGTTTCGCAGTGCATCTGCCTGATTTTGAGGTAGCTGGTTGAGGGCGGATTCTACACAAGGAATAACCTCCTCAGCTTTTAAGAATTTTGTAATTAACGAGAGGTTAAAGCCCTTTTCCAACAATCACTGTTCGGTTTGCGATACCTTAGAATATTGTGGAGCACTGTCATCAAAAGAACTAGCAGAGGTACATTTAACTTTTGAAGTTAATAAAGTGCTGAACATACGTACATGTCATTCTTTTATGTGCTCGGTCTGTGCGGCCAAAACCTCCCTTACGGAATTTATTCACGCGAAGTGATAAGAGAAATTATCGGACAAATGAACATGTTCTGGTCATACCCCATTCCAGCCTGAACTGTGGAAGGTATTTTTACTCTGTACGTGTCTGTTTAACTTGTAAAAGTTTACCTGCAACCGTTGCTAACTCCACTAGCTTGCATGAATTTAAAACGAAATTAGACGAATTTTGAATGCATTATTCGATCCCGAACACACATACTGCTTAATCGACTTCCTTATCTTGTTTATACACTTAAATTTCAATTATTACCATCCTATGGTTGTTGAAAAGCTTGTTACTTTTTAGACAATGAAAAAACCTTTAATTACCAGGAATATAGTTGTGGACCATACAGCACAAGCTTGGACAACATGGATGGAAAATGATATATTGCTACTGGAATTGATTTATCACAATTCAACTAACATGGCTACTGGATTGCATAATCTACCCTTTGAGCGGCGATTAACAGGACCCAGATTGCGCATTTTCGAGCGCACGAAGTGGAACTACTCGTGTCATACGAAATAATCCGTACTGTTTCAGAAATCTCTATAATATTGGTTCCAATCCCCGTAGCAGCAAGTACAATCTGACCCTCCAATACCACAATTCTGAATAAACTCTCGCCAGTAATTTTCTTTGGAAAATCTTTGCACGGCTGAGATACGTTTACATAAAGAGCGCACATTCCTACAATCCATTTGTCAAGGCTATTTAATCAAGGGGAGGATGGAGTTACCATTATTTCTCCATTTCGACTTGGCCGGAAAAATGAGGAGGATTAACCGCGGACACTGAAAATTGTTTAAGCTTCGGGTGAGCATGTCCAGATGGTACTATAACGCGTTCATCGTCTTAAGGGAAAGGCGTTCCAGATACTACGTGACCTGTCTCCTCAGGATAGAATCGAAATGAAAACAGCCACCCAAGAATTGCGAGCCCGTAGAGAATCTGGCGAGGTAGATCTCCATATAGTGGATTTTCGGGTAGTGAGGATGAGGCCACAAATTTGCTGGAAGCCGCTGTCAATCCATCCCCAGTTAATCTTTCTGTGAAGAGATTTCAAGTCTTGCTTTTAAATGTGAGGAGTCTACACAATAAACTTGACGATGTTAGTGAAATTGTCTTTCGGCGAAAGCCCGATATCCTTGCTGTTACGGAATCCTGGTTAGCAATTGATATATCTGATATGGAGTGCGCGTTACCACACTATAAGCTTTTCAGAAGTGACAGAGTAGCTTCGAAATCTGCCGGTGTCTTTGCCGTATACTTTAAATAACACCTGATTGTGGAATCATTGGCAAGGTTTCAACATTATACTCGAAATTTTGAAAGCATCTGGTGTAAAGTGAATTCTAGATCTGGGGCTGCAACACTTGGGGTCATTTACCGCTGCTGAGTTATGTTTTCAAATCAAACGGCAAGGTATCACTGGCGACTGCATCGTTCTTGGAGATCTGAATGCTCCCATATTTACTTTCTAGGGGTGAACCATTCCACTAAGAGTTCGTAGTTTCGATTTCGGAAATAAATTTGATGCATAATATATACGATCTCACGAGGATATGTGTCAGACAAGTTGCTACAAAATTCGATTTGGTGGTCACACTTAGATTCTCCGATGTTACGAATCTATTGATCAAGCCCCTTATTGGTTGCAGCGATCACTGCTCTTTATGGTTCGTTTGGGATACAGGTCTTCAACAGAGAACACGGATGAATGTTCGGAGTAACTATTGGAAATGAGAAACAAAGAGTCTAATCACGTCTGCAGACTCGACTGACCGATCACTCCCTCCATCTAAGAATGTTGTTTGGAATTTTTGGGTAAAATCGGATCCCTTGAAAATCCTGGCCCATTGATGAATGGCAGATCCCCTGCTAAGGGCCCGCCGTGGTTTGATAACATTATTGGTAAATACATGAAGGAAAGAAAGCGGTTATGTCGGAAATTCTCTTCTAGTGGATGCACCGATGACCAGGAAGCCTACAAAGTTGTCCGCAAAAAGTGCACCTACCTGAAGCAACACTTCCAGTCTAACAGACCCGTACCCACACGCGTTGCTGACCGCCCTTCATTCATCCACAACGACCTCAAAACTTGCCCCCATGTCTTCGTTCCAGTTGATGGACCATTTAAAGTAATCGAATGCAAACCCAAATATTTCGTTTTCTTATGCAACGGTGTTAAGGACAAAGTTAGCATCGATCGCTTGAAACCCTCTTACGTCGAAGAAAAGTCATCACAAGAAGCTACCACTTGAACCCCACCCACACAACCTATGACGATCTCTCAAATCCACCCTCACCCGTTGTATGTAACCCTTCACGTAAAACACGTACCGGCCGTAGAGTGAGGTTCCTCGCAAGACTGGTTGAATACATACCATAAACGGTGCATCGAGCGCTCAAGGGGGGAGTTCTGTAGCAACTTGTAATTTCACTTTCTTTTCAATTGTATTTCCGTTTCCATCGATGCTTGCTTTATTCAGCGATTTGTACATACTTATCTTTGTATCATTGTTATCCATTAATTTAGAAATTATCGTTTTGTTCCGATAATCGATATTGCCATATCGATCTATCGATTTCTTCTTGTCCTCATCACTCATAGACTATTGATCTTCCGTTCGCTAAATGAGTTGTTGTTACTCATCCATGTATCACATTCTGTAAATACTCATTAATTAACAATATACTTTCGTCCGCACGCGTTCGTCTTCTGCTTGGTTCGCCGGTGCTATATTGCTGCGTGTTTGTAAATCACGACGATTAACAACAAAATTGACGTGTCGCCGCCTTTTTCAGCTTCGCCAATTATAATTGCCGATCAACGCGACGCACCGGAGTTCGGAGTGGTAATATTTTTGTGTTTGGATATTTGCATCGGACATTAGATTTTCGCTCTCGGTGAGTTCGTTCCTTTGTCCATTTTTACTATAATATTTTCCTGTTATACTTTTGCACTAATCCACTAGACACGTAGTGTTTCGACAGCGACCTCGGTATGCTTGAAACCAAAATGAAACGCCCGTGGATCGGTAATTTAATGCGGATTTCTTGATTTCCGATGCTGTTTCTTGACATTTCCGCGGTGACTTCCGTGCTAACAGTAACGCAGTGGAAATAATTCTTTCGTTATCAACCTCAAATGTTATTGAATGCTGTTCCGCGACAAAGGATAAACGCCTAACTTTCTTTCCACCAGAAACACCACGCAAAATACCCGGTCTGGTTTGAGTAATCCGAGTTTCAACTGCCAGTTCTTTGTGAACCGATCGTTCACGCTGCTTCACTGAATTCCTAAGACACAGTTCTAATATGCGTCGCGATCGTGCACTGGCTACATCTGGGATTAACGAACACGTGCTGATAGCCATATGGGCACAAAAACGCTAACACGTAATTAACAAATACTAACTCAACGTAGGACTGTTTTGTTTGCAAAGGGTCCGCTTGTTCCTCCAGCATGCAGACTTCTCGTTGACATTTTTCCTCACTTCGGTCACCATGATGATGAATGTGCGAAAGTAAGTCCGATGAACTCAGTTGGACAGTTTATTTCTGATTAAATGACACTTGGTCCTTAAGTGCCTTAAGTAATTATGATGGTCTCGCACATCCAATCAAGAACGAGCGAAGGTGCAATTTGCATGGCTCCCCTATTGACCCCAACGTCCATATGGTTGGATGATTGGATGTGTGAGACCATCAGAATTACTTTGGCAGAACTAAGTGTGATTTATTCAGTAATTAATAAAGCAAATCTGACACTCTTTCACACACTCAACATGGTAACTGAAGTGCTGAATAATGTCAACGAGAAATCCGCATGGTGGATGAACAAGCAGATGCTTCTCGAACAAATCAGTCTAACGTTGAGTAAGTATTAGTAGTTACCTGTTAGCGTTTTTGTGTCCACATGGCTGTCAGCACGTGTTTGTTAATCCTAGATGCAGCCAGCGCACGATCACGACGCATATTAGAACTGGGTCTTCAGCATGCAGTGAAGCGACGCGAACGTCATGAGCCCGCACTCCGATCGACTTACAAACGACCGGCAATTAACACTTGTATAACTCATTCTAGACCAGGCATTTTGCGCGGTGTTTCTGGCGGAAAGAAAGATAAGCGTGTATCCTTTATCACGGAACCGCATATAATCCTATTTGAAGTCGAATCGGAAAGAATGCGTCCATTGCCTCGCCGCGAAAAGATCAAAAAACATCGCCGGAAATCAATCAAACCGCGGAGAAATTATGATCCCCGGGTATTTGCTTTTGGATTGCTGGATCATGTGGTTGACCGTGAAACACCAAGCTCAAAAGTAGATGAAAATTAAATTGCAACCTCACGTTTGCTGACGGAATTCAGTCAACCACTCCAGCTGTAATAAATGAATCCAAATCGATTAACCCAGAAAAAATAGGCTATTCGCGATGTCATCAGGCTCCAACGACGCAACTCATCATCAAGTGAAGTCTAACGATAAAACATTGGAACTCATAGAGGTAAATTTTCCAAACTCATTTTTTCATTTTTCAATCGACTTCCGTGTTCCTAAATTACAGTGTCTCCTCCCTTTGCAGGCTGGATCAAACGAGATTATTTGCCAAGCATGCAGTTCCAAGAAACCCATGGAGAGCTCCGAAGCCGCTGAAGCTACATTCCGCAAATCATTAGCAGAAATCAAACCACTGCTTTCCAAACTGAACGCAGATCGTGCGGAAGCGATCTTCATGGATTTCCTTCGCGTGTTTAAACAGCTTATTTAATTGCGCCTGCCTACTTTCGGTCTAAATCATCTTTTGTAAACTAAAATTTTATAATATATAAAAGCATTAACCACAAGCAACACTTTATTCTTTGTCCAAGATTCGAATGGTCGGAGCCATGTTTTAACGTCAGTGCTATTGCATAGAGATCTATCGTACTATAAAACTAATTCCAGGGTTAATTCAGGTGTAAATATTTTGAACAGTATTACTCGTGAGCAGTGTTGTGAAACAAAATAAGAAAACGATTTCCAACGTTTAGGTACTGGTCGGTTTTCTACACGGCTCACACATCTTTCCGAACATTTGTATGCTGCGTAAACTACTTCTTTATCTTCATCCCTTACACACCACTACCGGTTGCAGGCTGTTTGTCATCGTCAGGTGGACCAGTAAGATAGGTTCGTGAGCCTTGATAACAGTGGAGTAAAGGTAAACAAGGTTATACTTGTATGCCAACTGTTATATAGGGTTCGTACAACGAACCACGATGTTCAGACACGGAATCACAAAGTGATTCTTGGTCAAGCAATCGAGGCGCTTATGGATGACCAAAGTAATGTGTTGCTCACATCCCCTTCCCTTACACACCACTACCGCTTTCTGGCTGTTCGCCTTCGTCAGGTGGAGACAGTAAGATCAGGTTCAGTGAGCCTTGAAACAGTGGATTAAAGGTAAACAAGATTATACTTGTATGCCAACAGTTATATAGGGTTCGTACAACGAACCACGATGTTCAGACACAGAATCACAAAGTGATTCTTGGTCAAAGCACTCAAGGCTCTTGTGGATGACCAAAGTAATGTGTTGCTCACATCCCCATCCCTTACAAACCACTACCGGTTTCTGGCTGTTTGCCGTCGTCAGGTGAAGACAGTAAGATCAGGTTCAGTGAGCCTTGAAACAGTGGATTAAAGGTAAACAAGATTATACTTGTATGCCAAACGTTATATAGGGTTCGTACAACGAACCACGATGTTCAGACACAGAATCACAACGTGATTCTTGGTCAAAGCACTCAAGGCGCTTGTGAATGACCAAAGTAATGTGTGCTCACATAATCATCCCTTACACACCACTACCGGTTTCAGGCGTTGCCATCGTCAGGTGGAGGGACAGTAAGATTCAGGTTCAGGGAGCCTTGAAACAGTGGATTAAAGGTAAACAACGGTTATCCTTGTATGCCAACTGTTATATAGGGTTCGTACAACGAACCACATTGTTCGACACAGAATCACCAAAGTGATTCGTGGTCAAAGCACTCAAGGCCGCCTATGGATGACCAAAGTAATGTGTTGCTCACATCCCCATCCCTACACACCATACCGGTTTCCAGGCTGTTGCCATCGTCAGGTGGAGACAGTAAGAATCAGGGTCAGTGAGCCTTGAAACAGTGGATTAAGGTAAACAAGCTACTTGTATGCCAACTGTTATATAGGGTCGTACAACGAACCACGATGTTCAGACACAGAATCACAAAGTGATTCTTGGTCAAAGCACTCAAGGCGCTTGTGGATGACCAAAGTAATGTGTTGCTCACATCCCCATCCCTTACACACCACTACCGGTTTCTGGCTGTTTGCCGTCGTCAGGTGGAGACAGTAAGATCAGGGTCAGTGAGCCTTGAAACAGTGGATTAAAGGTAAACAAGGTTATACTTGTATGCCAACTGTTATATAGGGTTCGTACAACGAACCACGATGTTCAGACACAGAATCACAAAGTGATTCTTGGTCAAAGCACTCAAAGCGCTTGTGGATGACCAAAGTAATGTGTGTTGCTCACATCCCCATCCCTTACACACCACTACCGGTTTCTGGATGTTTGCCGTCGTCAGGTGGAGACAGTACGATCAGGTTCAGTGAGCCTTGAAACAGTGGATTAAAGGTAAACAAGATTATGCTTGTATGCCAACTGTTATATAGGGTTCGTACAACGAACCACGATGTTCAGACACAGAATCACAAAGTGATTCTTGGTCAAAGCACTCAAGGAGCTTGTGGATGACC
>JACCGJ010015150.1:0-22356 GCA_013407085.1 Atriophallophorus winterbourni | reverse complement strand
CAGCTTTAGTCCAGTAGTCTCTGGCTAAAAGCAAATTAGTGGTACAAGAATGCCCTTTACGAAATCCATGTTGTTCTGCAGCGATGAAATAGGAACTATTCACAAAAGCCATAATTTCATCGGCAACAATGGCTTCCATCACCTTTGATAACACTGGGAGAAGGGTGACTGGACGGCAATTGGCAGGATCACTACGGCTTCCACCTTTGAAAATGGGAGTGATGATACCTTCCTTCCAACCAGTATGGACTTCACTGTTATCCATCAATTTTTGGAAATATGCCGCGAGCGGTTCGCAAAGTTGATCGGCAACTGCGCACAACGCTTTCGGTGTGATACAGTTGATACCCGGTGATGAGTTGAGTCGAAGTTGCATGATTTTTTCTCGAACTTTGCTGGCAGAAAACATAGCTGTTTTGGTTGAACATTATTATAATTTCACCAAACCTTGGTTTTGCAGCGCGTGCACTAATCTCCCAATGGTTTGAAGTCTGCTACGTTTGATAGATCAACATACCAAGACTATCATTACCCGCGAAGGCCGTCTGCAGAAACTTGAAAACATGTTTAACGAACAGCATATTACCTCAAGCCTTGCTGTTGTTATATCACTTCCAACAGCAGAAAAGTCAGTAGTAAAATCCATAACATCCCGCGTCACACAAGCCCATCCCAACCACATACGACAAAAGATCAACACAAAGCAATCTAGTGTTTATGTCGCAGGCAGACCCCAACCGATAAACGGTATAAGCTCTGACTGCGCGAGCTTCTTCCTCTAGTTTCGAAGGTTTCGGTAGCACGAGCGAAGGCACTTACCGTGATTTGCTCCAATGTCCCCGAGACAGATTCACCCAGCTTCATAACGCGTCAATCTGAAGATATGCAACAATGGAAAAAGTTGTGTCAAGAGCTAGGCCTTAACATAGAACTGGCTAGCATGGTCCGCTTGTCACGACACCACAAATCGGCATATGCTGGTGTGCCAAGATTGTTGCGCATTTTGTTAAAATCGTTAGCAGATGTTGAATCTGTTCTTCTATCCGCTTACATTCTTCGAAACATCTCGTCCCCATCCGTATATTTCCCGATATATCATGGGCGGATAGGCAAGCGAAATAGCAAGAGAATTTCGACTGGAAGCACGAAAGCGACAAAGAAGCATTTTTGTTCATGGCGTTCCGGAATTGAATGACAGTGATGCTGACAACAACACTGTTATGATTATGAATGTTAGATCCGATTGTAAGAATATCAAAAGACGAAGGCCCGAGAACTAGGCTTTAATCTTCTAGAAACCGAGGTATGCAATCTGGAATATAGAACGGTAATACTAAGGTGCGAAATAGGAATACAGTTAGTAATAGAAAACAGGAACGGTAAAATATCATCACATTCTCCCTCGCCGAAAAAAACGCGTACAATAGTTTCACTCATTCAGGTTTCACACTTCGCGATTACGAAGACAATATGGTCTTGTTCGCTGCTGCTTGATAAATAAATCTTCAGTGGACAATTGATTATCGGCATTTTCCGGTTCGGTACTTTGATGCTCAGAAACTTCCGGTAAAGCTTCATTTTGTGAACTGCTATCAGGATACTCAACTGGATCTGCGGCTGGTGCAAGATGACGCAGTGAAACAGTTTCTTCTCGACCATCTGGAAATCGTATGTGAGCATATTCGGGATTGCTCTCAACCAGGTCAACCTCTTCGACCAGAGAGTCATATTTAGATGACCCTGTATTTCTTCGAAGTAGTACACGGCCGGGAGCTAATAGCCACTGAGGTAAAGAGCTGCCGGTTACGGACCTGCGAAGGTGACGGAACATTCTTTCATGAGGCGTAACGTTGGTGGCTGTACACAGAAGTGAACGAATAGAATGTAGCGCGTCCGGTAGCACCGACTCCCATTGATCAATTTTTAAGTTTCGAGAACGTAAGCACAATGAGACTGTTTTCCATAGAGTAGCATTCAGTCTCTCTACTTGCCCATTACCGCGTGGGTTATAGCTTGTGGTTCTACTAGTGGCCACTCCATGTTCGTGTAGGAATGTTTTTAACTCCGCAGACATAAATGAAGCACCTCTATCTGAATGAATGAAGGAGGGTAGACCAAATATTGAAAACAGATCAATAAGGCGCTGTATGATCGTGGAAGCTTTCATATCCGGACAAGGAAATGCGAAAGGAAAACGGGAATATTCATCGATCACGGTCAGAATGTAACTGTTACGTGTTGATGAAGGAATCGGTCCTTTAAAATCGAGACTCAAACGTTCTAACGGTTAGGCGGCTTTTATTAAGTGATTAACATCCGGTTTATGAAACTTGGGCTTGAGCTCACGACAAGCAGAGCACTGCTGAATGATTGTCTTCACATCATCAAGGGAATACGGTAGATTTTTGGACCGAACAAAATGGAAAAAACGGGTCACGCCTGGATGACACATGTTTCATGTACGATTTTCAAATCAAGTAACGAATGACTTGATGAACAGTAAGCTCTCGAGAGCGCATCTGCAGCTTGATTCTGGGTTCCGGGTCGATAGATTACATCATAAGAGAATTGAGATAACTCAATGCGCCAGCGTTGAACTTTGTCGTTTTTTATTTTTCCACCGAGCTTCGAATCATACATAAAAGCAACGGATCGCTGATCGGTTATCAATTTAAAATGCGTCCCCAGTAGATAATACCGCCATTTTCTAATTGCTTCTATGATAGCGTATGCCTCTTTTTCTACAGCTGAATGTCTTCGTTCACTAGAACTTAGTGTTCGAGAAAAGAATGCTACTGGACGGCCATTTTGGTTCAGTGTTGCAGAGATAGCGATATCAGATGCATCAGTTTCGACCACCAAAGGCACGTTTCGGTCTACGGTCATTACTGCAGCTTCCATTAATTCTGCCTTGAGAGCTTCATAGCTACGTAAGAGATCTTTAGACAACGGAAACTCCGTGTTGTGGATGAGGGGGTGAATTTTATCGGAGAATTTCGAAAACCACTGAGAATAGTACGCAAACATACCAATTACCCGTTGCTGTGACTTCAGATCCGTAGGCTGAGGAAGGAGAATTAATGGTTTAAAGCGATCCGGATCATGTTTGATCTTCCCGAATGAAACGTTATATCCTAATAAACAAATCTCATTCGCAGCAAAATGCACTTCTTGTTGTTGAGTGTCAATCCGTACTGTTTAGCAATGTGTAAGAATTTATCGAAGTCGCGATTATGCTCGGCTATATCTTTTCCACAAACCGTGATATTGTCAACATAAACATATGTTCCATCGAGATTTTCTTTGCGAATTAATTCATCGATAGCGCGCTGGAAACAAGCTACATCATTAGTCACACCGAATGGTATTCTGCAAAATTGATACAGATTATTACAAGCCTCAAATGCAGTGAATTTTTTCTCGTCTTCTCTGATAGGGATTTGATGATACGCGCTTTCTAGATCAAGTGTACTGTATACTTCATAGCGGGATATCTTTTCGATGATGGCGTCTATACGAGGCAGGAGGTACGCATCAAGTTCAGTGAAACGATTGATGGTTTGACTGTAATCAATCACAGTACGCTTCTTTTGACGTTCATTTGTGGTTACGAGCACCTGGGCACGCCAATGAGACTTGGATGGTTCAATTATACCGTCAGTAACTAATCTGTTTACTTCAGATTTGATAAACGATTCGTCAGCTTGGCTAAACCGCCGTGATTTAATTCGTATTGGTTGGCATGCCGGCGATAAATGCGCGAATAACGTAGGCGCGTGAGACCACATACAGAGAAGGTAGGGCGATCGCCCTGGAACGAGAGTTGAACGCTTTCGTGATGTTTTAAAAAGTCATGTCCGAGAAGGATATCAGTGCACAAGTGTGGGAGTACGGAAAGCTTAACATCGTTATATACTGTTCCGTTATGCGACAAAGAAACAACACAATGTCCCTTGGTATGGCTTCGTAATTGTGTAGAAGCTAAAATGATTTCGCTGTGTGATTGATATGTAGGAAATTTATGCCTCTGAACAATGGATTCGCATACAAAACTTTCTGAACTTCCAGTATCGATCAATGCATCTAACTTCACACCGTTCACAATGACTTTAGCGATTGCATTTGAAAGACAAGCTGGAGTAGCAGATGTGATGACAGAGAATGCTGCAAATGGTGATGCAGATGCAACATGTTTATCAGATTTGGAAGAACGGCATACCGAGCGAAAATGTCCCATTTTTCCACATGTCTTGCAGACTGCATCACGAGCAGGACACTTGTGACGAGGATGTCTATCATAACCACAAAAGTAGCAAAGGCCTTGGAGCTTCCGGTTGATGCTGGCCAACGTTTTATTTGGGACTGAATCTATCGGTATGTTTTGGTGGCTATGCATTTCTGTTTGCACAGTGTTACAAGGAATTTCCTGGATGGGTGATGTATAAGAATGTGATTGCTTCTGTGCCATGTCTAGAGACTTGGCTTGGTCAAAAGCAGTTTGGATGTCTAGAAATTTATTTTCAAGCAAGCGTTGTCGGATAGAATTCGAAGACATTCCCGTAATGAAAGCATCACGTACGGCTTCGTCTTGATACTCGACAGCAGTTACAGATTTGAAGTTACAGTCCCGTGAGAGCGAGCGGAGTCGCTGCAAAAACTGATCGAGGCTTTCGCTGGAATCTTGCTTACACGTAGCTAGTAGATGTCGAGCAAAAACTTCGTTCTTCGACTGTACGTAGGTTGACTGCAGAGTAGAAATAGCTGATTCATAGGAAGTGCATTGAAACACGAGTTTATACACAGACGGGGAAAGGAAATGGATGAGTGTCTTTAATTTATCTGGCTTATGTGAGTCTATAACATCAAGAAAGTTTGTGAATGTATAGAACCAATGTTCCCACGAGTCTGCAGCATCAGATGCATTTGGGGCGGTTTCAAAGCGTTCAGGACGAAGTAATCGATCCATTTCTAGAAGATTAAATTGTTATGATTATGAATGTTAGATCTGATTGTAAGAATATCAAAAGACGAAGGCCCGAGAACTAGGCTTTAATATTCTAGAAACCGAGGTATGCAATCTGGAATATTGAACGGTAATACTAAGGTGCGAAATAGGAATACAGTTAGTAATAGAAAACAGGAACGGTAAAATATCATCACAAACACCACTCATGATTTCCAACAGTGGCGCTTCTTACAGCAACTGAGTACAATTACCGATACCTTGACTACTTACTTGAAGCGTTCGCCAGCGTCTCCTAGCTACAAAGGATCAGGTCCTCGCATACTTAAGGTCACCTTTCATTCTGAATATATGGTGAGCGACGCTTTGCAACAATGGTTTCGGCACAGGCATTGTTCTCCAACAGATGTTCGTCTTCGCTCGGCCCTGGAAAAGCGGATTAGCAGTAAACGGCGACTGACGCCACAGCTTCCATTAACCGAAACGAATGTGGTGCAGGCGGACTTGACTAACCTAAAAAAACTCACAAGAGCCGATCCAAACGGGATCGGCGTTCTAGATATTCATATAACCGAAGCTGCTCCTAACATTTCGCGTGAGGGCTTGAACTGTCTCCCCACGAACGCGCAGGGTTTACTCAGCAAACTTGCAGAACGCGTGCGGCATACTGCTCGTCATTTCGACATAATAGCTGTGTATCAGAAACGTTCTGGCCTGCACGAGTGGCTACCCGAGCCCGGCGGAACTACTTCTACCAACAGAAGAAGGGGCGAGGGCGAATGACTGGCGCCTGAAAACCAGCTTGCTTCGGGCAGATGGAGCTCGTTAGCCTGGGATGGCATTTCATCTAAGGGAAGAAAAACCCTGATTTTAAATCTCCGCTGCCTTGCGAGATACCCAATCGCGGGAACGGCTTCGGGAGAAAAATCCCGAGGAAAAATCTAAAACAGAGTCTGGCAGACGGTTAGTTGGTGCACACCACCTCTTTCTGGCAACTCCTTGCTGCCTTGCAGGTCGCACTTGGTTGTGCAAAAGCTAGAGATGCCTACTCGAACAAACGCCAAGTGGTGCTGGAGACGCCGCTTTGTGCCCAAATTCCCAAGAATCTTCATTGAAGTCGACTCATCCTCCAGGAGGAGATAGTCGCACAAAAGTAAAGTAAGTATCAGAAACGTGGCTAAGCTCTTCGATCACTGATGCCGAGGTTTCTGTCACTGATATGTCTATTATCAGGAACGATCGTCAAACTAAAGCGGGCAATGTTCTTCTATACTATAATTCACGTTTTTCTTGTGAGGTTCTCCCGCAATATCAACTTAGCGTGGTGGACTCACTTTGGTGTCACTTGCAACTTAAAAATATGAACTGTGCACTCGTCGCGGTAATATATCGTCCACCGAATACTCAACGTTCCATTGATGATGTCATTCTTGCATCCATTCGCTTCGGCTTATCACTATCCCATACGCACGCATTGCTGATGTGGGATTTTAACTCTCCTGAAGTCGTCGGCGAACCCAGCCCAAATACATTTGCTGCGGATCTGGATGATTTCATCAGCAGCCATCCTTTTGTACAACCACGTTAATGTTGCTACACGCTTTCGGAGTGGCGATTGTCCATGTTTACTCGATTTAGTTCTGACTAACGAGGAACTGATGGTAGAAGGAATTCATTATGAACCGCCCTTAAGGAAAAGCGACCACATGGTCCTTTTTTTGATTCTTACGCCGAATTCCTCGACGAGGAAGTACCCCTGGTACGGATAGTCACGGAATACAAGGCTTTTCAAGAAATTGTCACTGCTAACAATTTCAACTTCATGTTAAATGGCAATGCTGAGCTCACCTGGTCCAGATTTGTCTCCCAGTGGCACTTGCTACTGCAACAATCATCGACTTCCAAAACAGACGAACGACGTACTTTCATTCGAAGTAGAACTCGTAAGTGGATCTGCTACAGAAACGCCACTTGGCGTGCTTTCGGATAGCAAGAGTGTGTGCGAAATTCGGAAGCATATCGACAATTGCGCAACCACTGTACGTCTCTAGTACGTCAAGAAAATATGGATTACCATAAGTTAATTGCACAGTTTCCGAACAACCGAAAACTGCTAGACCGTCATATAAACGACAAAAGAAAAGTAAAAACTGAGATCTCCCCACTGTAAATTGAAGGCAGCACCACATCGACTTCCATGGAAGCCGCAAATGTATGTATGAGAGCACAAGCCTTATCCAAGCAAAGTGCCGTACAGTGAGAGACTGCACGTGGGCTAAGATACTGTCAGGTTGCCCAGGCCTAGACAGATATGAGAAAGAAAACAGAAATGGTAGTGAGACTCCAACCAGTTTCAGCATGCAGCTCACCACCGATGGCGAATCAATTTAGCACGGTGTTAGCCGCACAACACATAAGTACTGTACAATCACACATCCGTGCAGATATATATATATATATATATATATATATATATATGTGTGTGTGTGTGTGTGCAATCTGATACAGATAGGGTGCCGTTCAACAGAAACAATGAAATGTACAAAGCGAGTAGGGGTACAAATCGGGTAGAAACAGTGAGAGGGGAACGTGGATATTTTTTCCCATTTACACACAAAAAATTGAAATTTTTTTAATATAGTTTTTGAGCGACAGGAAAATGTCAAGGAGTAATAGAGATGATGCACTCTTTTCATTGATGTCGGTTCATTGCCGTCGTTGCCAATGTGTCGAGCCATACACTCTAACCTTCTCTTGCACCGCATTTAGGCAAGCGTGCTCGTCCAACCCTGGCTAAACCAGAAGTGAGCCTTTTCAAGCCACTCTTCCATGTTAGTGACTGACCGCCAGCCACTTTTTTCCAGTCTGTACCAGCTGACGCATAAAGCGCTCCTCGTGGTAACCGTTCGGGTTTCATGCGCAGGATATGCCCCAACCAGCGGAGACGACGTCGGTTAATGGCTGTCTGAAGGCTAGTGCCGTTGCTTCCTAAGACGCCGCGCCTGACCTCATAGCTGCAAACGTGGTGTTGCCACTGTACGTGAGCAATCCTTCGCAAACAACGTTGGTCGAAGACTTCAAGCCGCCTAACATCTTCTGAACGAACTGTCCAACATTCACTCACGTATAGCAATAGCAAGACACTACGCCATAAAATAAGCAAGAATCGCTTTTCAGCAGGCTCCTGGACGAGGAAAATCTATGTACAACTGCCATTAGGCCGGTACATGCTCGTTCGCATGCACAGTCCAACCAGTTATCCACTGCTCCGGTCTAAAAACGGGGTATCAAAGAAGGTGCTCTGACCCCGAGTAAAAGTGGAATAAAAGGTGTGCAGCATAGAAATGCCAGGGTACTGTACACAAATGCTTGCAGTGTACGTAATAAGTGAGGAGAGCTGCACAAGAAAACCAGGTAGATATAATTCCCATCTCCGAATCATGGTCGACATCAAACGATCATTTATCGTCATTTGTATCAACTAAGTACGTAAACTATCGTCAGGATACTGGTGCTACGGGAGGTTTGGAAATTATGATCAGTGAAGACCTTCCCCACAGTGAGACATCGATCAAGATTGCTTCTCACGCAATCCAACTAACCTCGGTATATTTTACTGTCGCTAGGATCAGACTCGCACTTGCATGTGGTTATGGAAGCCCGGTTGCTTCACCATTAGACGATCAATTACTGAAGGACACATTGGAAGTACTGAGACGGCAATGCAACGCACCGCTGATTGATGGAGACTTTAATTTCCCGGACACCGATGGGGGAACCGAAATTTCTTCATCAGAATCGGCTGAGTCGCAATATCTGGACTGGTTTCATGTCAGGGCTTTTTATCAGCATGTCAGGGAACCTACATGGTTTAGGTCGGGACACACTCCGCCCACTTTGGATTTGGTTCTATCGTCTCATGAAAGAGATATTTATGAGATCAAATACCTTGCGTCACTAGGCAAGAGCTAAAACGCCGTAATTCTTTTTGACTGAACTTTAGTGCACCATAGTCACCAAGTGAATATATCACGCAACTTTGGTTGCATGGACATCGTCCAACTACAAACTAAGGCAATGGATCTATTTTGCGAAACAGATGAATTGGAACCTAGTGTAGAAATCAGGTGGAATATTATAAGAGGACACCTTCTACAACTACATGAAAGTTTTGCTCCTGCATCAGATTGTACCGCTGCAGAAAACATTGTCATTCTTGTCTGAATGTTGATAATACATGGCGAGCAAAGATTTCATTTTTCGGTTGAACGTATAGATTTTCCAGTATGCTCAACGCCTCATCGAACGTTCGGCTTTCATTGATGTGTTTGAAAACAGATGGAGAGACGTAATTTACTAGAGTGTCGAGCTTGTTGGGTGTAACTTTGTAGAATCTGATCCGAATTGAGTTCAAATGGAAGTCACGTTAGTATAGAATAAGTAACGCTTTACTTATCTAGAACGAGAGTACATGAGCTGAGATGTAAATTTGAAAGTTTAGTAACTGTATGCAAAATGTGTACAGCACAAACAAGTAACAATCATGACATTCGGATTCAGGGAATCGATTGATAAGAGAAAGTTCGTAAATGTTGCGCTGAGACTGGACCTTGACGTGGTGCAGCGGCTTGGTGCCTCGATGATCCATTGAGCTATACTGGGTGATGTCTTCGTGGATCATCAGAGTTACTCATACCAGGTCGGTCAATGGTGAGAGTCCAGACAAACACAGTCTCCTTGTTCCTCGTGGACATTGTATACCAGGAGAGGCGTATGAATCCGCAAGGATCACCGGCTCGACTGGTTTGGGATGATGTCGGGAGTCCCTGCTTGGTCTCTACCTCGCGAATGGCTTGTGAACTGTATCTACAGTAGCCGGCCCCGATAGGTGCGATCCTTAATTTCGCTCCGCTGCCTTGCGGGTTAGGCTTTCGGGCCAAAGGCTTGAGGTGGGGGCCCTCAAGATCAACTCCTCTACTTCGGCATGAGCAACCGGGTAGTAGTCCGCCCAAAAGGGTGGCATCTTTTTCATTTTTAAATGATTAATATATATATAATATATTCCGCATTGATAACAATTGTTTAATTGTGTGAAATTGATTATAGAGAACCCAACAAGTAGAGAGTAAGAAGATCCGAGATTTGGGCTTTAAACAACTTGTTGATACAATATACGGCTGACAAGGGAGAGGGATGCGTTTATATATGGTCACGAGTTTATAATTAAAAAGACAGTACAAGACAAACAGACAGCGATATACGACACAGCCTTTGTCAGGCCGGAAGCCAGCTTGCTGCTCTCGGATCTGTGATTCCCTATGCGATGCTAATCTTCGAAGACATATGGACGCTAATATTCTCGTAATGATGGGAGTGAGACTTATCCCACGGTGATTAGAGCATGAGCTTCGCACACCTTTTTAAATATAGGTATGATAATCGATTCGCCCCAACTCGGAGGGACGGATTCTGACAACCACACTTCACGGAGGAGATCGCCTAATGTGCTGATTAGGACTTGGCCACCTTCTTTGAACAAAACAGGCGTATGTCATCGGGGCCAGCAGCTTTGAATCGTTTCATTGATTTGATACAAGCTTTAACTTACTATACTTTTACTTTTGTGCGACTATCTCCTCCTGGAGGATGAGTCGGCTTCAATAAAGATTCTTGGACATTTGAATACAAAGCGGCGTCCCCAGCACCACTCAGCGTTTGTTCGAGTCAGCTTCTCTAGCCTTTGCACAACCAAGTGCAACCTGCAAGGCAGCAGGGAGTTGCCAGAAAGAGGTGGTGTGCACCTACTAACAGTCTGGCAGACTTTGTTTCAGATTTTTCCTCAGGGTTTTCTCCCGAAGCCGATCCTGCGATCCGGTATACCTCAAGGCAGCGGAGGTTTAAAATCAGGGCTTTTATTCCCTTAGATAAAATGCCCTCCCAGGCTAACGAGCTCCATCTGCCCGAAGCAAACTGGTTTTCAGGCGCCAGTCATTCGCCCTCGAACCTTCTCATGTTGGTAGAAGCAGTTCCGCCGTGCTCGGGGAGCCACTCGTGCAGGCCAGAAGCTGGACTTGGTTGTCAGAGGCTATTTCAGACGCATGTCATTTGGGAGCATTTTATAAACAGTGGGAGCTTATCCCCACTGCCACCCCCGGCTATGACAACCTTTAACTTCTAAATCATTAGGGGAATCTAAGCTAACAAACCAAGGATAACACTGCTGCAAATGAGGGAATGATTCTGTTGCAAGCGACCAGCTGAATTGTTCTTTAAATGTTCGGCCCAGCGTGAGAGGCGTCAATTCTTATTGGTGATATGAGTATCGTATATCTCAGCGATAGTCTCACTCATTCCTTGTCTCGTAGGCCCCGTTGATCGAATAAGTTGGAAGAGTTTCCGCACGTTACCCGCACTATTTGATATTTCCATTTGTTCGACCTTATTTAGCCACCACTTTTCTCTGTCTAGTCTTAAGCTCCGTTTAAGTTCATTCCTCACGCGTCTACACTCTGTATTGTGTCCAGGACCATGAGGTATTTGGCGTCGCTGGTGAAGAATTTCTATAGAGCCCTGTGAAATCCAGAGCAACTGGGAGTAAGTTACTCAAGGTGGTCCTATAAATGTCTTGAACTGCAGGCTGAAAGAATTTTTCGACCGCAATGCATTCGAAGGCTTTGTACCGGAGAACTTTAACGAGAACCTACATCGCACAAGAGCGTGATCTGATCTATGCAGGTATTCCAAAAGGAGCGGCAGTCCTCAATACAACCTTTCCAACGAGCACTTATGGCAATATGGTCGATTTGGACCGAAGGTTATCTTCCATCCGACGAGTGCCATGTGGCACATTGACATCTTTTATGTCGAAAGGAAGTGCTGCTAATGAATAATCGAGATTGTGCACAGAATTGTATGAACCGTTCACCATTATCTGTGCGTTGGCCTTCAAGACCAAACACGCCACCTAATTGTTATTCAGGTTTATCTAAGCGACCCAGTCTGGCATTCATATCTCCCGCTAAGACAACAATATCGGAGCTTTTTGCACATTTCAAAAGAGCATAAAGATAGTCGTATAAGGCGTTCTTCTCGTTGTCGGAATTGGTGTTAGTCGGGGCGTAAGCTGCTACAATAAACAAGCATCTCTGGTTAGAAGGTTTTGAGTTTGGTCTAATATTAGTGGCTAGTCTAACTGCGCACATCCTGCTATTATAAGGAATCCGATCGATGATACTGGATTCGGCACGTGAATTCAGCACTATACTAACACCAGCGTGTCCTGAAATGGCAGCTACAGTCACCAGAGCAGCGCAAAAAGTAGCGAGTTGAAAGGTTTGGGCCAGTAAGTTCAGTAATTATAGACGGATCATATAAGCGCGTTTCCGATAAACAGCAAACATCAATTGATAGACTATCTAAGGTAAGAACCAATGCAGCATGCTAGCCTATTTGTCTCAGAGTTCTGACATTCATGGTTCCGATGTGAGCAGAGGTCCGTGGTTTCAGAAAGTGATCTGTAACTTTGCGAACAGAAAATGTTCCAACATGTTCAGCGCGGTCTTTTCTAAAGCTGGGATTGACAGACGGGGAGTTGTTAAGAGTGGATGGGTGAGAGGGAGGGTCAGAAACAGTTTGAAGAGTAGGGCCATCACTAGCTTGTTTTCGGTTACCCGCCCTGCTGTATGCAGCAGTTAAGGCGACCCTGTTTATCGTGCGTAGCGGCCGATGCACTATGGAGTTGGGTTTCGTAGTAATAGTCATGGTTGTATGCGGGCTGTGATACTGCCAGGTCGCCCATGCCTAGACAGGAGAACAATTAGGGTTCTCGACCAAAGCCTTTGGCTAAAAAGCCTGACCCACAAGGCAGCGGGTTAGGTTGAGACCGTGTTCGTCTGACCTCTATCCATTGACCTTCCTGGTATGAGTGACTCTGAAGGTGCTCGGAGAGCACCACCCAGCTTAGCTCAATGGGTCATAGAGGTATACAACCATCGCAACCACGTTAAGGTTCCAGTCTCAGCTACTTATACCGTCATAAACTATTGGTACTCTTATAAACTATGGCATCGGCGTAGTCCAGTCATTGACGACCGCTATTCAGGCGAACAGTTTTCATTAAACTGGATTACTTTTCGAAAACAACCGACAAGCATTTGTCAAGTGGGTGTTTGAACGGATATTTCGTGATTGCAGAAAAAACTATTCCAGGAAGGGCCTTCCGTATGTCCACTATCTAGGTGGATAAGGTGCACTTCGTAGCAAGCCACCGAGTTAATCGCTTCTGAAGCTCCATACCGTAACATCTCGTTTCTTTGTGAGCGTAAATTACGTTGACAGCTCGTTACCATACTATATCAGTAAGATCTGTCTTGCCATCAGCAAATCATGACCCAGCGATACCGGAACGGAACAAGTCGAGTTTCATTCGACGCTCTTCATAGCTCGATGATTTTATTCTTAGAATCATCTTTGTACCACAACGTTGCACACACTCCAGCGCGCTGCACTCTCACGTAGTTAGTGGTTCAACAGATGGAAGTCCATACTCAAGGATGGGTCTGATGCACACGCCTGGGCAACCTGTCAGTATCGTAGCCCACGCGCAGTCTCTAACTGTTTGGCATCTTGCTTGCATCAAGCTTTAAAACATAACCGCCGTATAACACGTTTTACGTATAAGCTGTTATAACGGAAACCAGTTTGCATTCCCAACCTCCGCGGTGCCAGCATTTGTTTTCATGGAGCCAAACACTATAACTCCAAGGTATTTCTCATCAGCCAGTGCTAGAATGGTATTGCGTTCGATGTAATATGATAGATGCCGTCGTTCAGATCGCAGGTGAAGAAACGCAAATTTTTGGTCGGTTATCGAGAGTAACCACTCTATACCAGGCCACATTTTGTGTAATGTCTTCCTCTAGGCTCTCACATTGCTTCAGCGTAGATGCCGAAGCACATGGTATGGTATGGTATAAAAGCACAAGCCTGATCCAGGCAAATTGCCGCACATTCAGAGACTGCACGTGGGCTAAGATACTCTCAGGTTGCCCAGGCATAGACAGATATAAGGAAGAAAAAATAACAAGAAATGGTAGTGAGACTCCAACCTGTTTCAGCATGCTGCTCACTACCTCTGGCCAATCAATTTAGCACGGTGTTAGCCGCACAGCACAAAGTACTGCACGATTGCACATCCGTGCCGAAGCCCATAATTTAAGGTCGTCTGCAAATAACAAATACTGCGATTGGATCACATCTGTTAAATCATTAACTAACGCCTTGAACAGAAAGGGACCGAGAACCGACTCTTGTGGTCACCAGAAGTCGCATCCACAGGCTCAGAAAAAGTGTTTTTCATACAAACACGATTCTTCCGCCCAAACAGAAATCCCACAATCCGTTCGAGCAGAGCACCGTCAATATTCACTACCTTCAGCTTTGCAATTAGATGACTGTCGTATTATTTTCCATACCTTTCGTTCTTTATAAACACACACGTATATTAAACATATTGTACTGCTTTACTCCATTAACAGTTCTCGTTACAGTCTATATGCCCAAATCTATAGTTGATTGAAGCCTTTCTATCAGGCGTTATCTCCTCATTCGTTTGGAAGTATCCTTCACTCTATCTCGTTACAATGACCATGGGGTACCCTTTGCTATAATCAATGAAAATTGCATCAACTAAACCACGTGCATCGATGAGCTGGCACAAGTGCTCATGTGCTGTTAAAAGATGCAAGACTCGATCTATGCTTAGTTAATCCATGCTGTTTCGCGTTTAAGCTGCTCAATTTTATCATAAAGGTTGACCACTTGTCGCAAGAAGACATAATTCGGTCTTTAGCGTCCCCATGGAGAACCAAAGTGCTGCCCGAAAAAATGCAAACCACACACATTGAATGGTTTCGGAAAGCAGTCAGACTAACAAGCAGTTTACTTATTTAGATGCGTACCCGTTGCTTCGTTTAGACAAAATGATTGAAGAGATCTCACTGTCTGAGATTTATAGTACTTTAATTCTTTTATCTACCAGCCATCATTTGAAAAACCTTATACTGGTTTCGAAGCTTGTGGTAGCCTTGTGGTGGTTCACGTTGCGTGAAACCGTCTGAGGCTATAGCTGCGTGATAAACAATATCAGTTTTGCTGCATCCCTTTCAGTTATACAATTTGTGTAACGTGTTTTTGAGCGCTCAGTTGCCTCTATGTTTGCTGGCAGCCAGAAAAGTAAAATCAAAAATAGTAAGATACAACGCTGGAAAATCGTGCTTTCTGAACACAACAATTATGCCATGTATGGAAACCATATTGCCAACACTAGATAATGTAACGTCTGTGTATCCATTTCGAACGTTATGACACTGACACCTACGAATACAGCATCTTATTCTTCCCCTTTCGAAGTACTCACTTTCGTGAACACGATCTCAATTCGTTACATCAACACAGCAGACATGATTTTTCTCCACCAAGATTTTCCATCTGCATCTTGCAAAAGGTTCAATGATTCTTACGAACATACATACAAGCAATCCCTTCGAATTTCTGCGACCTAAATTATTTCTTTCTATTCATCCGGTTGTGATACCGATAAGTTTTCAATTCTATAACGTTTTCTCTTCACTTTGAATCCCATTTAAACAGGGCTTCCCAACCAGAGGCGCGAGATGCTTTTCCAGTTTTTTTAATATTTTGTAATAAGTATTACCATTTTATTTTGATTCATTGCCAATTTTGCCCCTCATTCTGTATTCATGTAGTGTTAATTTCTCTTGTGTCTTTCTGTATGGGGTGAGAACATAAACATTTTATGACTCGGGCATTAAAATGGTTGGGAAACACTGCTCCAGCGAATATGACGGGGAACTTGCCCACTTTTGATATCTCAACTGTCCGAAAGCCACATAATACATCAATGACGCTGTCTAAACGCGAATGTGTGAAAGCACAAGCTGTACAGCTGTGAAGCCTTGTAATCCCGAAATTTCTCCTTGATGCTGTTTCGACACACTGCACATCATCACACCCTGCAGCTTGTTCACGAATTTCTTTTCTTATCCAGTAATAAACTGTTGAAGAATTACGATGTACATGTCTTATCACTACGTTTTGCAGTCTTACTCCATGATCACACAGTAAAAATGTCGATTTTGCTATCCATATTCGGAGATCACTGGATCACTTTGTACCTATTTTTTCCGAATTTCAGCTGTGTTCAATTAAAACCATGCCGAAACGCAAGATGAAACGACAATTAGAGGCATCTGATGTATTGGGTGGCCGAGAAGTGCATAAAATCCGAAAGTTACTTCGTCAGAATATTGACAGGTTTGTTTACTGCGGCTTTTTCTTAAGTACCACTAGTGAAGCTGAAATCCCAAAGCCTCCAGTTCGTGATGTGCACAGCAGTGCCGAATCTGATGCCTCAGAACCAGAAAGTTTACCTCTGAATTTTGAGGAATCCGAAGTAGCTGCCAGTTTTTTTCATGTTTTTCGACAGCTCCCCGAAGAATATAAAGCTGATTGGAAGAAGTTTTTTGCATACTCCGATAACAATGATAATTTTATTTCGGAATTACAAAAGAATTTAACAGAAGCTCGCACCAAGGTTCGTTAAGTCTCTGTCAGCTTTTATATTGCTGGGGATAGACTATTCTTTATCACCCGGCGACATTTTCAGTGCCATCATCCCATTCGTACTCATTTTATTTATAAAAAACACTTTCTGGTCGTCACATACATTTGCTATCCATCATAGCAGTTCACGCTCTACTCGAATGTCACTGCACGAATGTGCAAATGTGCAGTACTGCAGTGCAGCTAATACCGTGCCAAATTTATTTGCCACCGCCACTGAATTGCATGCGGAAACAAGCTGGAGCTCCGTTGTCATTTTAATTTTTCAATACCCATCCAGGCCTGAGCCTAACAGTATATAATCCCACATGTAGTCTCTGCCTGGATCAAGCTTATAAGTTCATACATCATATATACTGTAACTGTAATGGACAATGTAAGCGCGTAACCTGGAATCGCTTTGTGATTATGTCTATGAACATCGTGGTTCTTAGTAAGAACCCCATTTAACAGTGGCTTTCACGCAGGCTTGTGTTTACAACGTCACCACTGTTTCAATAGATTGCATCTAATCCTATCGTCTCAACCTGATGAGGGCAAACAGTCAGATAATGTTTGTGGTGTGTAAGTAAGAGGGGATTTGAACGCAACGCTAAATCGCTCATGTAACTATTATGAAGGTGGTTTGGGGAACTTCATTGTCTCTCAACTTAGCTGTGGTCTGTCAGATTTCGCAACACTGCCTGAGCCGAGGCTTGTGATTTTCTACATACAACGTGCCATTTATGTTTTATCCTTGACTTACTCATCAAGAAAACACATCATTTCATCATTAGCACTTATCAGCTGCACAGTCATGACGTAATTGCGTTTGGAAAATTATGGACGAGGAGAGGGGGCTAAAGAAGCTACATCGGTTCACAGTGATAAAGCGCATAGAGTATAGATTGTGGTGCATTCACTTCCGATACGTGCCTATAATAGTTTAGTAGTGCGAATAAGTAAACCGACATCAGTAACACGCCCTGATTAAATTTCTTGTTGAATATGAGCTCTCCATGTCTGTTCGCTACTTATTTCAATATCAACTATGGGATTCAAAAGCGGTTGTTCAACCTGCCAATTATTTATCACCCATGCTAATCAAAATAATTTTTTCAAGACTTTCCCCATAATGCTCCGTGTTGATCCCTTTCAAGATGTGATATGTAGATTAACTATTCATCTTTTTTGCCAGTGCTAGTGCACGATGGTCCCTGTTTGCTGATTGTGCTTTTCATATTCGTGAATGTTCGCCTAAAACCCAGTGATTTGCTCTGCCCTATCGTTTCCTAAGTACTTGCATTATCCGACAGTATGGAAAGATCCAATCACTGAGTCAATGGCCACGTGGCGTTTCACTTCCTTGAATCATGCCATTCAAGCAGGTTTTCTAAATTTCATTCTAAATTTGAACGACTAGGGAATCTTGCCTATGCCAACCGACATTCAGTTCAGAGTTATCTGAAAGTTGGGTTTAACGCAGCATCCAACATTCACGATCTAAACATAATTATCGTGTTATACGTTTTATCGTTGATTTGTAAACATACATGTGTCTTTTCTCTTCATTGACTAAGAATAATATTCTCGGGTACTAACACGAGTGGCATGATGCTAAGATAGACACGTATTGAGTGGTTTTTCTTTTGGTCAGGAGGAAATTTATGATTGATTATTTTCGTTCATTTACTTTTGCTGGATACCAACTTGTGCAAAATATTAAATAAATCCCGGTTCCGAATATACATTTATTTTTCCCAGATATCTGAAGAACTCTCTCAGTGCACTGGCAGTCTCCCTGGAGATCTGGCGGACTTCAAAGGCGTGGATCAGCTAGAAGACCTTCCAGAAGAAATGGTCAGCCACATCCGGCTTTTGTCGGATGTTCTCAGACATTATCGTAGTGGACCGTTGCCCAAAACCGTGAAAATGCTTCCTCATTTGCCGGGCTGGGAAGGCTTGTTAGAATTTTTAAAACCTATGGAATGGACTGTCCACGTATACCCCAAAGTAACCAAAGTATTCGCTTCCAAAGGTCACGAGCCGGCACTTTAGTGAGTCGTTTCGAAATTTCTAAACACAATATTTAACACTGATTTCCTCTAGACCTCAACAACCCTAATAGCTAAAGCATCTCTAAACGATTTCATGAATGGCAGTACCATCATTAAGGACCTACTGTATCGGTTGACCTTCTTGCTCGAAAGCATCATTCAATGGCTGCAGAACATGGCTTCGTATAGCTTTATGTCTTCTACTAAATTGTTTCTCGTATACTTTTCACATAATATTTTCCAACGTCGTCTTGGCTGGTTGGTTAAATCTATTTTTTACGTCGCATCTTTTCCATCAATTGACACGCACCATGCTTGCAGCATGTTGCTTCAGTGCACGGTGGTATATAAAGACCTTCAGGGGATCTACGGCCGACTGCATATTCGCATGCCAATCGGTAACGATTCCTCTAACATTGATAATGCATTGTGTGGTACTTGTTTTTTAAACCGTGCTGTTACATTGCAAGAGTAAGTTGACGCAATGCAGATGCCGAAAAACCTATTCCGTAGCTCAGCATCGTGTTCAGTATCGGTCTTGTTCTAGGCATTTTTTTAAAATATTTGAATTATTTTGTATAAAGTCAAGGGGAGTAGCTACAATGCGTGGCACTAAAAACCGTAAAAACGCTGTCTTGCAGCTCTACTCGTGCACATCACCAGTTTCAACGCGTGCGTGTGTGATTCGAAGTGTGGATACTGTGACTGAGCGGTCCGTTGTCTGGCTTAATGATCGCGATTTCCCACACTTGCCACCACCATGTACCAATTAACTGCAGAGCAAGTGGTTTATCTGATCTCACGATGTCCGCTGGCTTTCCAGTTTTTTATTATTATTTCCGTTGCCTGCGTAGGATAGCTCTCATTCGATCGCAGCATTGTGCTGGTTTTAGGACCAAGAGGCCACCGACTAAGATAAATTCTGATGCTTGCTCGTTTACGATAATTGGAACATGTTTTAAGAATGACTCCTCACGGTTTACCATACCGCGCCTTATTCGCACACAGCCTGGGAGAAGCGACCGGATGGCCAGTCGGTGACATGGCGCACTGGAATGAAGAGACTGTAACCTATTGCGCTAAGTTCAATGGGACGTACTTGTTTGCTTGGGTATGGTACGGTATGAAAGCACAAGCCTGATCCAGGCAAAGTGCCGCACAGTTAGTGACTGCAAGTGGGTGATATTACTGTCATTTTCCCCAGGCTTAGACAGAAATAAAGAATAAAGATGGTAGTGAGACTCCAGCGTGTTTCAGCACGCAGCTCACTACCCGCGGTCAATAAAGTTAGCGACTGGGTGGGGTCCACAATACCTACCTAATCGTTGGATGGAGACCTTACATCATTTGGTTGTAAACCGAAGTCATTGGCGTCAGTGCATTTTATTGTGTCATAATTTTGTATTAAAGTAAAACAAGTTGTTTTTTTGCATTTGTATATTTAGCTTATCTGCTTTGGTTTTTTACGTGTTTGCTGATCTAGTTTTCCTGCTTCATATTGCTTGGCACTTTGTCTGACTCCAGACTTGTGCTCCATGATGATGCACTATCTGAATACACACAGCTCTTTGGCGTTGTAAATGTCTCCGCAATGTCACAGATTGCGGTTGTTATGTGTGTGTGCTTGTTTGTCCCCAATCAATTTTGTTCGACGAGACACTCATGCGGATCTTCCACCTCTACATTAATCGGTTTTTCTGTACCGATTCAGTTTCTATGAGAACTGTCTGCTGCCAAGAGTCAAACTGGATATCGAGGAAAATCGACGTCTTTCAGTTCAGTTGTTCGAAGCTTTGATCACCTCCATGTTTCGCCCAGAAGAATTTGTTTCCGCGGTGTTCTTGCCCTGGGTACAGGTCAGTTGATCACTGCGTTTCAACCAATTTTGCTCTTATGCCCCATCGTTATCTTCCTCGTAATCAATTTCAAGTGCGTGGTTGGGTTCCGATTAAAGTTTCAAATACACGTTCTTGGAATGGCTTATTTTGTATGAGTACAATTCGGTTGTTTACTATTTACTTTTACTTTTGTGCGACTATCTCCTCCTGGAGGATGAGTCGGCTTCAATGAAGATTCTTCGAAATTTAGGTACAAAGCGGCGTCCCCATCACCGCTCGTCGTTTGTTCGAGTCAGCTTCTCTAGCCTTTGCACGACCAAGTGCAACCTGCAAGGCAGCAGAGAGTTGCCAGAAAGAGGTGGTGTGCACCAACTAACCGTCTGCCAGACTCTGTTTCAGATTTTTCCTCGGGTTTTCTCCCGAAGCCGTTCCCGCGATCGGGTATCCCGCAAGGCAGCGGAGGTTTAAAATCAGGGTTTTCCTTTCCTTAGATGAAATGCCCTCCCAGGCTAATGAGCTTCATCTTCCCGAAGAAAACTGGCTTTCAGGCGCCAGTCACTCGCCATCGCCCCTTCTCCTGTTGGTAGAAGCAGTTCCGCCAGGCTCGGGGAGCCACTCGTGTAGGCCAGAAGCTGGACTTGGTTGTCAGAAGCTATTTGAGACGCGCGCTATATGGGAGCATATGCCCACTGCCACCCCCGGCAGTGGGTTGTTTACTAGGAAGCATTAGGGTACCATGACATTGAATTCTTTTTCGATTTTTTTGAAGCTGGGCTTTTTAAAGGTTGTCAGTCTACTCTCCACTCAAAAACCTTCAGTGCTAAGTTTCTCCTACAACGTACATGACCGAATCATACTTGTCTTTGTCGCTGGATGTAATTGCGAGCATTTGAAAGCCTTCAATGTTCTAAACTTGTGTATGTTTCATTGTGTGTTGAATGCGTTGGCAATTGTAACTAATCAAGTGATTAGGTGTTTATTGAACAATTACGGTCGAATTTATCTCGTTGATATCATGTGTATATTTTCAGTGTATGTATTTTGTTTTTCATGTGTAATGTGTATAGAATTCGTTGTTGTTTTGTTAAGGCTAACCTAAAGATGAGATTTTGAAAATTTCCGAATAAAGTTTTGGTCTTCTTTTTCTTAACATGAGCAATGGACAAACGCGATTAACATCCTTACTTAGTGAGGTCAATGGTGGTGTTGCGATACGGCTCGGCATTCGCTCTAAGCAATCTCTTTTGCTGCTGACCTGGCCTATTGCGTTGTTACATCTTATAGTGCTCCTATTCATAATCTCTCTCGCAGTTTGTAACCCCTGACCCGACTTCCAATTAGTACTCACAATTCTTTTGCCGTTTCTTGGCGGTTTTCCCAACGCTCCACCCATGAATTTGGTGTCGGCTAGACTGCGTAACGTGGATTAGTGCTATCCGGGAACCACGACAACATTGTACTCAGAAAACGATGACTGCTGCCACTGAGAAACTCACGATTTGTCTAGATTGTGTAGTACAATCGAGGTTCCCAGCACCATTATTCTTTTATCCGAACACACATTGCTTTCTGACTCACCCAAATGCATCATCTTTAACTTTACTTTGTGCGATATCTCCTCCTGCAGCATGAGTCGGCTTCAATGAAGGTTATTGGGAATTTGAGTACAAAGCGGCGTCCCATGGCAACACTCGGCGTTTGTTCGAGTCAGCTTCTCTAGCCTTTGCACAACCAAGTGCGACCTGCAAGGCAGCAGGGAGTTGCCAGAAAGAGGTGGTCTACCAGACTCTGTTCCAGGTTTTTCCTCAGGGTTTTCTCCCGAAGCCTTTCCCGCGATCGGTATCCCACAAGGCAGCGGAGGTTTAAAATCAGGGTT
>JACCGJ010015149.1:0-38383 GCA_013407085.1 Atriophallophorus winterbourni | reverse complement strand
CAAATTTGACCATTCTGTAGTCAATCAATCTTAATAGATATACATTAAATACGTATGATAGGTTCAAACTCATGATCGGTGTATAGATAAACGTTCCATGAGTAGGGGCAAAAATATCATGCAGCCTTGCCAGTGATAGGCAATAGTCAGCACATCAGCAACCTTTGCACGTTATCTGTGTGAGATATGTATGACACCCCGTGATCAACTTAAAGCTGACGCTTTACACAGCGCCTCCAAACTCATAGGTCAATAAGAAATTTTTCGTAACGATTCGGATCAATGTTAGAATTTTTGATGTCTAAATTTTGTACAATAGGATCAGTTTATTGGTACTTCTCAAGATGTAATATCAAATTAATTATACAGATTCTTGAATGAGTTACCGGAAACTGGAAGATGCAACAATGCATAATTATGAGGAAATGTTCAACGCAACTATTGCGATAGATTCGCTCGTACGGACGACATCAGTCTGATAAGGATAACATTGTATGTCTCTGTAATGATGGGCAATTTCAACGAATACATTACTGGATTTGTAAAGTCTCCTTCAGAATTGCTGCTTCATTACTTCTATTAGCGTAAGTTGATTATATTTAAAATATACTCTAAAGTTTACATATTCTTGACAGTGGAGACGATACATTAATCAACGAGTTAATTATCACTCTACAAGCTAATTGACGGTGGATAGCGGGAATAATGTATTTAGTAATACATTGAAACTCAACGCTTTGTAAGATTGCTTAGGTTTTTACGCTATCTGGAAAGACAACGGTTACGGATTGTTAAACTTAATAGGCTCAGCTTAAATGACTCACTTGAGTTTCCTTTAACACAAAAAAATAATTTTCCGATAATATGGATTAAATATATAAACAAATATTTTTAAGAATTTGTATCTCTCGTTCATGAGAAAAACATGCATTTTTACAATGTATGCTCACTCTAAAGTATAGTGTTGCTCACTTCATTGCATCAAGTAAACACATCTGATGTTCTGTGTTTGCGCGAATAATATGACTTAAAGATGTACAATACCAGATAGATCGGTGCTTCTGCTGGCCTCCGGTTTGGATGGTTTGACTTTCAACCTTATAAAAGCCATGCATTGAAGATGGTGGTAAGCAATAAACAACATATAACTTCTGTTGTGCCGGGTAATAAAAAGACTTGAGTCAATTTACGTCTGAAATATCAAGTCTATCTAGAGAGTTCCAGTTCGACGCCACCAGAAAGTGATATATATATATATATTGCGCCGAAATACACTAATGAATATTTACCACCGGCTTCGTCTACGTGTGATTCACCAGGAAACGTGGTAAGCGTTGGATCGTTTTACTCGACAATCATTTCGGAACTGTCTGCGTCTCCTACCAGATAAGCCCGTTGCATATTTCAACGCACTAATTGCGTCTGGTGGCTAAAGAATTCCGGACTACACCTCATCCGTATACCGTATTTTGTAGAAAAGACTTGAGCATTTTGGTGGAAATCCCACATTCATCCTGCGCTGTTCTGAAATATCTGAATGCGCAAAGACGTCTTTCAAAATAAAGCAAGCTTTTGTGTGCCTCCGGTAGCCATGTTTCCGGAGGATCTGCTTGCGGCTTGGAAACATCCGTAGACAGTTCCATGCTCAGATCCCCGAAGCTATACCTACATTTGAACTACTGTCTTGAAATCACCAACATGTATTTCTACGCCATTTTCGAAGGATGCTACAAATGTGATAAGGTCCTCATGGATAGACAAACGCGCAGAGCAGAATTAGCACTGTTGCCAAAGAATGTTGATTGAGATGGAGGATGCAGCCAACCAGGACGCCTAAACATCTAGTACAAAACTATTTTTTTACAATTTAGTAGAATGTGGCTTCACATGAAGGTTTTGGACGTGATTTCACATGGGAACATTTTCGCTTATAACCTGAATTATTTTGTTTATTCTTGCTTACTTGAAACATTTCTAAATATTCGGCTTGTTTGGTCAATATTCTAATATGTGGTACAAATATCGGATCACGGATTATATTTAATGACGTGATAGAATATATATATATATATATATATATATATAGGAATTTCAAAATACAAATCATTCATAATTTACTCAGAAATAATAATGTCGTCCTTGAGCAACACGGACAACATCCGTGTTACTTTCAATTAAACACATTCATTTGTTTCAAAATGATTTCAATCTTTTGAAAGAAGAGAAAGCTCGTTTTCCGAGTTTTCAAAAATTGAACATAGAAGTCATTTGTTAACACATCGCATAACTTATCACAAAATTTATAAATACGATTTATTGGCGTGATTCTGTTTTTTCACACCGCAATTCGTTCTACGAACCCAACTTAACGATGAATCAAAATTCTAACTTCGTTTGCAAACTCTGAATTGTTTCCAATATCTCTGAAGCTAGGCTTACGCTTTCCACGACATAGTCCCACGCAGCAAAAAACACATTTTTGTTGGATATGTGCAACGGTAAACGGTAAACATATTGATGTTGATGGCTTTGCACTATTTATAAAGACGAAAATTAAGAAACATTCAATTTATATATATGTTTACCAGAACTTCAACTTCGGAAACAAAATAGAAGTCAGCCAACTGTTTTTAAGACACTATTATCGTTCTCCTAATTCCAAACAGCTTTTAAATTGCAACAATCAAATCAAAACATGGAAATTAAACTAATAGTATTAAAAATAACCAGTTTTAATATGCCAAACATTTTTGTTTGCATCGAAAATACGATCAATCATGAAACATTTGGAGAGAAGAGCAGATAGATTTGCAAGAAAAACGCTTTTCGAACATCACAAACAATTTGATATAGACTAATCCAAATGTACTTCGTCTCAGAGTGGCTAGCATCTCTTTAAACTTGAGGAAACTCCCAATGCATAACAATACAAAAATACGGAAGCTATAGATTTTATATTAGTGCCAATGAAGTCCAACAAACCGTCTATATTATTTTATACTAATTAGCATGATTTACTACATCCTACATGTTTTGGCAACAAGTATGAAACGAGATCGATGAGTAACCTCTATTGATAGAATATAATGCATTCAGATAGGCACTCAATTTAATAAGACCGCATTCTACGATGAAGCGAAAGTGTAACGTAAAGATCCTAAGTAAGGAGATGAACTGAGTGCAAATTAATGTCAATCGATTGGAATATGCTCGGGACCGATCGTGTATTCATAATGCAAAGAAATTTGAGTGCAATCATTAGAGTAGTTTTTGGGTAACATTTTACTTCTGACACAGAACCTTCGTCATACCAAGGGTGATAGTCAGGACAGTGAACATGATTGAGTAGTAGTCAACCCACCACCACTTATTTGACCTTACCACTAAACACTAAGTTATTTCCGATAAAGTCGAATGAGCATTCTCTCTGTTTATCGATGTATGGCGATTTGTAGCATCAAAACGTAAAACCTTAACATAGTTGGAACATTTGCTGAGATGTCTTTTAAAATTTCAGGTGGTAAAAATTTGATTGAGTTTTGAGATTTGGAAATAAACAAGCTTGCTGATTACTGCTCTGATGAATCTCCATAATTATCACTCGATGAATCTATGCATAAGAACTAAACAAAAAGTACGAATATTCAGTGGGCACATAAAACGAAAATAGTCAAGCCAGACAAGATGTAATTGTCAGCGTTCTAACTCAGTGCTGTCGATAGAACAAGGTCAGTAGAATATCAAAGCGATGTGTTGCTCACATCCCTCGAAATATCGATTTGAGCGGTGGTCAGCAATAAAGGACTGATCAATCCATTCGTTTAAGTGGATTTTGAGGTCACAAGTTTACTTAAACTTTAATCTGTGAAATGGATGACAATTTTTATGCAATAGGATGGAGCAGCTTTTGGATTACCTTTCGCTTCTAATAAAAACGTTTCGTAAAAACATGCCTGATATCCAGGACAGGAAATATGTTTAAATAACAATTTACGAAGCAACTCTGTTTTGACCTTTCCGTTAGGTAGCCTAATGCAATATCAAGGTGGTATAGATCCACATGAGTGATCGATTTGCCTATTATTGTGTGTATTAATATCGACCTTATAGAAGTTAAAACGGTGACGATCGGTTGAAAATATGGCTCACATGTATAAAAGTGCAGAACGAATATGATTAAGTTTGACCATGTAAACTTTCACATGTTGAAGTTGCAGACCCCTGTTGTGCGGCTTGCAAATATCAATCATTGTTGACATAAACGATGATATCGTACGATACAATAGAGTGTGGGCTCCGTTTCGCTGGCAAAATTGTTGCCTATTGAGATTGATCCAATAATGCAAAGCTCAAATTGGAAGCAAATTCCGGCGTAACCATATCATGATAATTCAAACATCCACTTTTGAAATATCTAGGTTTTTTTAACAGATGATGCGAGAGAATACGACAAAGAAAAATTTGTGTGCACAAGAGTTTACAATGAAATACAAGCGTAACATTTCAAGAAATTGAAATAAATCTTCATTCGACACTTACCATCAATGTTATTATTCTCTGAATGGTCAAATCCATATTTGTTTGCATAAATATAATTGTCTCATGAATGTTTTGATTCATGCAGACAACGTTGTGTAATATTAGAAAAATGTGTTGGATCTGTGCATTTTGCAGTCAACAAATGTGTGAGAGTGTATACATTTTTGAAACGAAAAATAGCCCACACACATGCCATTACATACTCGAACCATCGGCCGCAAATTTATTTAGATACCGTTATTATGCGCATATAGTAATCCTTTTATCTTCAATAAAAACAACCAAATTCCAAATTTTTATCATTGAATGTGGTTAATTGATTTTAATCTTTCTCAAATTAAGTGTGAGTATCTCATCCCGAATAAATCCTAATTAGATTATGCATAAAGGTTTTTGTGGTTTAACGTTGACGATCAATATCAGCGGGATACAAACCAGGATGCTTCTCTTCGCCTGATTGCTCTAATGTTTCTTGCATAATAATAATAAATGTTCATTAAATAAATCGAAACAGGAAAGTGGTCTAACATGTATTTGGATTTGTTTATTCCCTTCATCAACCAAAAACGTAGATATAGCTTATGGTCACTCAGGACATTGTTAAGTGAAATCTTTGGTGCGATCACCATGAAAGTTTTGTTTGGCAACGCTTTTATATATATGAAATATAAAAATATATTTTTTAGGTAGATATATAAGTTAAGCAAATTTATTGTAGATTATTAAGTGATTAAACAAAACTCTAGGGTACCTCCTTCCTGGAAATGGTACACAAACAATAACCACTACATTATAATTAATTGTTTATATTTCGGTATAAACGTATCAGTTACATGGTATTTTCTGAAAGTCAACAACACCGAAATTCGGACTCCCTTAATGTTAAATTGCGCATTACTTCAGAGAAAATCGTAAACATCAGGCAATCAATTCGTTATGTTTTTCAGACACTACTGGTTTACTGTTCATGCGACTATATAAGATCTTCGGATTCTGTTGCATCTGGGAGATTGATTGCAATTAAAGAGCTTCTTTATCATCTCGAATGATACTGATAACTTTGCTTCGCTGTTCGGTAAATTGGGCACAAGAATCACTTGTTTTGTTCACCTTGTGAAATTTCCATGTTGTTGCTCTTTAGTTTATTCACAATTAAATCTTGCTTAGTAGCATAAATTTATTACGTTATGACGTTTTCTTCAAACAGAATGTTGAGAGTTTTCCCATTACATATTTCAGGTGTAGTGAGAGAGAGCGCCTGTGACTATCCGGATCGGAGTATCCCAACTGTGCAAAACTAGTGCTTTGTAACTTGGCACACAGAGCATAATAATTCGCAATTCTGACGCATTTTGTTTAGTCAATATTGCGCCTAGATCAACAAACGTCCTCGAATTCTAGGACAGCGTGATCGCTCCGTCCAATTGGCGGTTTATAATCGGTATTCTCAACAGCGGTGAGATCTGATGTAAGTATTAGTTTCAAGGTAGAAAGTTGGTCTGATTCTCTCATACGAGTAAATCAAAAACGTGTAGTCCAAGACGTCTCATATGCAAGTGTCTCTGATGGAAGATCATCCCGGCCATAGAGCTGAGGAAATTTGAAATACCCTATCATCAATATTTTGGTATTGTACCGCGTTGTTACATAGCGAAAAGCATTATTCAGTTTGTTGTTAAGGTCATTGATTGATGCTGGTAAAAATAGATCACTCCAATGATGCATGGTATCGTGAAGTAAGAGTAAGAGAGCACCAAAGTTTGTCAGGTATATTAAGGGTTTGGTCGTTCATAACATGGAGACAATCGATTGCTTGAAGTAGAGTTATGCTCCTCCGCCATTACCTGATCATACATGACCGAATAAAGATATGCTGCACAAAGAGAGTTTCATTTCAGACATTTTGTTATTAAACCACGTTTCTTTTAAGGCAAGTATGCCTGGCGCCATTTCATTATAAATCTCGGACAGTTTAAATAATCTGTTGATAGTGCTGTTTGCGTTCGCATAGATGCACATAACCGTATTTCTGTTGATTAATGACAGGGTGTTAACTGAAGTTATTTGTCAGACTTCTGTGAAATCAGTGTTATCATATTGTTTGAGTATTATCTCAGGAATTCACTTATATCAAACTGGTGACTAGGTTGATTTGTTCCTGTTGATATTGCTTCGGTAACAGAATCGAAAATTGTATCGGGTTCTGGATTCGGATATTGACCGATTTGTGATATAACGGCATTTGCGTTGTCTCGTGCTATAACGCTGCGATTAGATTGTTTCAAGGATTTCCATGTGCAACTTAATCTATCGGCCATGACGCTGTTTAAAAAAATCAACTTCATTAAGTTTGGATCAGTTCAATCGTATTTCACAGTTCGTCGTAGACGGAAAATGTCTACGTAACTTCCTCGAAAATATTCATAATTTAGTTCATACCAACTCTGTTTCGACCTTCCCGTTAAGTAGCCTAATGTGAGATTCACCTGGTATAGATCGACATGATGTGTGTACTCACATCGATGTTAAAGGAGTTTGAGTGGTCACGATCGGATGAAACTGTAGCTCACATGCATAAACATGCAGAACGAATAGGGTTAAGTTTAACTGGGTTTACTTTTACATGTTGGCTTAGCAGTGGCAGAGAACTATCTAACGGCCATATCTAATGTATGTGGACCCCATCCCAATAATATTGAGGAGCATCGCTCTCATATCCAAAGCGCAAAGTATCATGCTGGCGTGAAAAGCTGTGGAAAATCCAAGCGAACAGGTTCCAACTAGAAATCTGCTGCTACAGCCAGATTAATTGGCCGAGAGAGTTACTTACATCCGCAAGGCCTCTGGTTTAGACGAGCTACCAGCCGAACTATTCGTTGATGGTGTCGACGTTTTGTGCAGTGAGCTGTCAGTGCTCTTCGGAAAGATCTGGAACGAGGAAAAAATACCCACCGCGTGGGGACCCTCAGCCATCGTCCCAGTATTCAATAACGTGTCGAGGGAAGAGTGCGTTAATCAGAGGGGTATTAGTCTCATACCGGTGGTTTCTACCCTTTTTTCATCAATCATCCTGACCAGGCTTAACAGCTACTGAGAAACAGAGTATCGACTAAAAAAAGCTGGTTTCAGAGGAAGACACGGGTGTGTGGACCAAATCTTCACGCTCCGCCGAATTTTGGAGCAACGTTACCAATACTCACGTTCAACAATTATCGTCTTTCTTGACATACGAGCAGCCTTTGATTTCATTGACAGAACCGCTCTCTGGGACTGTCTCATCCGCCATGGTGTCTCACGGAATTATGTAATCCTGTTCGAGAAGCTGTACTGCCATACCACCGCAGAACCAAAGCTTATGGTGATTTATCCAATCAGTTTACCATTTCCAGCGGGGTTCGTCAAGGATGTCCGATCTCCCCATTCCTATTCAACTTTGCGATTGACGATGTCATGCAGGCAGCAACAGCTCAGCTACCGAATTGTGGGATCGACCTGCTCCTCGGTCGACGAGTTATGGATTTGGACTATGCTGACGACATTGCTCTCCTCGGAGAGGATGCTTGCGCCATACAAAGCGCGTTGGATCTACTCGTTAATCAGTTGTCGCTGTATGCATTACATTGCTTTCCGTCAAAATGCAAATTGTTTCTACAGGATTGGACAGACCCAACACTTGATTTGACGATCGAAGACCATAAACTGGAAGTGTCTGACAGATTCACCTACCTGGGGAGCTGCATCACCACTGGGGGCGATATCGAAGCTGAAATCACAGCACGGATTGCAAGAGAACGCCAGGCTTTCTCTGGGCTACAGGCAAGCTGTGACAAGCCGATAGTCAACGATTATCGACGTTTGATCATCGCTGCCTGCGGAGCACAGCTCGTTTAAGCTTGCAACAGAAAGTCAAAAATGATGACGTCAGGAGGGCAGTCCTCGGCGATCGCTCTGTGCCACTCTCCGATCATATATCCATGTGCCAGCTGAGATGGCTAAGGCACGTTTTCCGTATTGATGAGCGACGCCTTCCTCGCCTAGCTCTTTCTGCTCTCACTGGACATGATTGGTAACGTCGCCGTGGCGGACAAAGAAATACCTGGCGGAAGACCCTCAAGCGTCTAACAGCTCCACTAGCCATTGGGGGAACTTCGCGCATACCCGGGTGGGGTCCGAAGGACCGTGAAGATATATGACTGATAACACTCAGTGTGATGGCAAAAGGAAGGAACCAGTGGCGAGAATCCTGCCGTGCTTGTGTTTCCCGTTTATAAGTTACCCTCCTTATTCCAAAAAGACAAAAAAAGATCAAAAATGGCATGTGTAAACAGACAGACAAAAAATCACCCCCTTTTCCTTTTTTTTCTATCTTTCATCACGTATCTTCTTCATGGTATACTTGTTGGCACATCGTCTGTAAAGACTTGTGTGATATTAATAATAATAAGCAAACCACTGTTGTGCCGCATGCAAATATCGATCATTGTTCACATAAATGATGATATCGTACGATAGAATACAGTGTGAGCTCCTTTTCACTGGCAAAATTGTTGCCTATTGCAATTGGTCCAATAATGCAAAGCTCAAATTGGAAGTAATTTCCGGCGTAACCATATCATGATAATGCAAACCTCCCCTTTTGAAATATCTATCTGTTTTATCAACCGTTGATGCGAGGGAATACGACAAAGTTAAATTTGTTTACACAACAGTCAAAAACGAAATACAAGCGTAAAATTTCACGAAATCGAAATAAATATTCATTTGGCACTTACCCTGATAGTCATCATAGTCTGACAGGTGAAAGTCAATATTTGTTTGGATTAATATAATGTCTCATTATATGTTTGATTTTATGAAAGAATTTTTACAGAATACATTGTGTTATAAAACAAACCGCTCTTTGATCCGCGCATTTTAACGTCAAAATGCAAGCTCCTGAATGTTTGAGGGCATCTAGTTTTCACACGAAATATAACCGTACATGATCGTTGAAAGTTTAGTGTGGTAAACATAGTGTCTTCAACTCAGAATGCCAAACATTGTACAGACCGCAATTGCAGTACATATAAGTTTGCAAAGGAGATATGAAAGCTCTTGGCATTGACCCCGCGAATTATGAAGAACTTGCTCTTGACCGCTAATAGTGAAGGAATTCTTTGAAGCGTCGTCCGCAAGCTTACGAGAAGCAGGTACAGCTGTTGGCTGCTGAACGCAGTTCACGCGGCCGGCGTGCACTGACGCAGATTAAAAGGGCACTTCTTATCGCTTTAAGCGCTGCTGGAGAGATTCTCACTCCCGAAACGGACTGTATTATCATTCTAAATGCAGCAGGGCAGAAAACCATCATGGCTTGTGATGTACCTCCATGGTCGATCTGGGCCGAATGAGACAAACTATAGTAAACATTTGATTGTTTTAATGTACTAAAGTCCACTGTTTTCACTTTCACACGAAAACATTCAAAGGCTTCAAGCATTCCGTATTGTCGATTTGATATAGGTCCTTATTATTTCGTAGCTATATTTGTTTTCACTTGGAACATCCTACCCGAAGAAATCATAGGGCCACAATCAGTTGTGGTTTCTCACTCATAGCTTGATGAGCACATAAAGAATCATGTGTATGTGACTGTCCTTGTTAATTCTTTGAAGATTATATATTCTCACTGTATATACCTCGTTAACCTGTGGTTATTCTTAAGCTTACTTCTTTTTCTACAATAAAACGTCATGTCTTCTAAGTCACGATACGATATTCATTTCAATAAACCATTAATTCTACAAAACAATTGGAATTCTTTACCTAGTTGAATAGGAATTTGAGAATTATACTTCGCAAATAATCCCTTCTTTACTGAATATGAACATAGGGGTGTGCTATAGAATGATTTATGCAGTCCCGGTCTTGAAATGACGAATGAAGCGACGTAATCAAGACTCATTGTTGCAAGTGCGCATCATATTGAACAAGTTGTATGAGTAAATGAGAGCCTTGTTGATTTTTTTCTATTTCTTCCATCAAAAAATCAGATTAGACATAACATAGGCAAATATATTTGCCGCCATATACCATCACTTTGCAATCTAATTTTATTGTATACATCAAAGAGTTCCGACAAATGAAGACATATAAGGAGCATTTTTACGTAGACGAGATTATGCTCTGCTAGCAAATTTAATCCATCAATTGCTTAGCGCAAAAATGTGATGATCTACATGACTGTTCGTCGACGAAAAAGGTTACTATTTAACTTTCAAATTTGTAAGCTGTTTCATTACACATATTATCTTAGGCATAAAATTTTGAACTCTACCAAATTCAGGAAAAATATATAGGACTCTGGTTATGAGATATACTTGAGAACCAGCACTAGCGTGAAACCAAGCTGGATGGTACGATGTATTCTCAGAAAGTACACATTCTCAAAAATTGAACACCCTTTCAATCACTGGGAAACTATGTCTCAATGAATATATTATGCTGTCCAAAAGAATACACCATCCTGTAACCAAACTGTTCATTGATTTTCAGAATTTAATATCCGATGAAAGGATACACCAGTTTAACCTCAACGCCGCGCTCCATAGGCGCATTTGGAATAATGTGATACACACAAATATAGCATTACATACTCGAACCATCGGTCGGATGATGTATTCAGCTACCGTGATTGTTGTTGGCCTCCGTCGGTCGATGTCGACCATGGATGTACATCACATCGCATGAACTTCATGTTTTGCAACTTTTTGAATGAATAAACAGTCCGATTCGGGAGGAACAATCTCTCCCGCAGCGCTTGCAACGATAGTCAGAACTCTGTTGTTTTGCATCAGTTGCACGCCGGCGGCGTGATCTGCGCTCAGCAGCCAGGAGCTGTATTTGCTTCTCCCCGGCTTGCAGTGGACGCTTCACACTATGCCTCCAAAGTGAGCGGTCAAGAGCAAGTTCTTCCCAGCTTGCGGGGTCAATGACAAGAGATTTCATATCTTTTTTGCAAACATCTTTGTTCCGCAAGTGCGGTCTGCCCAATGGTCGACTTCCTAATTGCAACTCACCGTAGAGTAGATCATTCGGAATACGACCATTTTCCATTCTATAAACATGACCGAGCCACCGCAGGTGGCAGGGTGAACATGCTCTGTAAACCAGCTTTTAAAAGCACTTCAGCGTTAGTCACTCTTTCCATCCACAATATGTTCAAGATACGACGGATGCTTCGTAGATGGAAGCATTCAGCTTCCGTTCCTGTCTTGCGTGGGTGGCCCAGGTTTTACTGCCGTATAGTAAAGCATTTAGTACGCACGCGCTGTATGCCATCATCTTTGTCTTTACAGTCAGCTTGCGGTTACCCCAAACACGAGAGTTCAATCGGGACAAAATGACAGCTGCTCTGCCAATCCGCTTATCAATCTCCGTTTCTAGCGAGAAAGTATCCGCAATGGTTGAACCAAGATATGTGAAATGATGTACTGGTTCGAGCTGACAGTTTCCAGCAGTGATGATTGATGGCGATACAGTCCCTTGACCAAGGACTTTGGTCTTGCTTATGCTGATTGTTAGACCAAAGACTTTGCATGCCGACGAAAAACAGTCAATTAGCAACTGTAGGTTCTCTTGGGAGTGAGCAATAAAGGCTGCATCGTCAGCAAACAACAGGTCACGGATTATCACATCCCGAACTTTGGTTTGTGCTCTCAAACGGTTAAGGTTTAAAAGCTTGCCATCACTTCGCGTGCATATGTAAATGCCTCCTGTTCTTGTCTTATAAGCGTGCTTCAGAAGCAAAGCAAAGAAAATGCCGAACAGCGTGGGAGCAAAAACACACCCTTGTTTGAGGCCTCGGCGAATTTCGAATGCTTCTGAACTACAACCGTTAAAATGGACTGAGCCTTTCATGCCTGAGAGGAACGAAATAACGAGTCTCAGCATCCTTTGTGGGGCAGCTTATCAGATCAAGCATTTTTAAGAGACCCTCCCTGCTGACGTAGTCGAATGCCTTAGTTAAATCAATAAAAACAGCGTATAATGGCATACGCTGTTCCCGACACTTCTCTTGAAGTTGTCTCAGGGAGAAGATCATGTCAACGGTTGATCATCCCTTGCGAAAGCCACATTGAGAAAATGTCGGAAGGTCACCGATATTCTATCAGCTTCCAAATCGCCGCCGGATCTGTGAAGAACTTTAGCAAAAACTTTGCCGACATAAACATTCAGAAAGACGATTCCTAGTAATTGTTGCAGTCGCATCTGTCAACCACTTATTCTTAACTAGACGTGATGCATCTTTGGTCTCGCCTATCTTGTTGGGACACCCTCTCTGCCAGCACTGAAGAAGAAAATGGGTGTAAAGAGAGCGAGTAATAATGCGCTCTACAGCATTAGCTGAAAGACCACAGGGGTGGAATTCCGTCGTCACCAGGGGCCTTCCCATTCGCTAAGCGGTCGATTGCCTTATTGAGCTCATCAAGAGTTGGAGGTGTATCTAGATATTCAATGGTCGGCAACCGTTCGACATTTTCAAGTGCATGCGATAGAACCGTACTGTCCCTAGATTAGAGGGAGGAGAAGTGCTCTACCCATCTTTCCATCTGTTGAGTTTTGTCGACAATCGGCTTACCAGATAAAGACTTAATGGGAGCCGTTTTAAGTTTGTTTGGGTCAATGGCTCTCTTGATCCCATCATACATACCATGAAAATTTCCGGTATCTGCAGCCTTTTATATATTGAGGCTAACGTCAGTCCAATAGTCGTTTGCACAACGCCTTGCAGTCTGTTAGACCTTATTTCTAGCTGCACTTAGAAGACGTAAGTTTTCATCTGTCGGCATACCTTTGAACCTCAAGAATGCTGAGCGTTTCTCATCCAGCACAGCAGTCATTTCAGAAGCGTTTGCTTCGAACCAGTCGCTCGTTCGAGCTTTCTTCTGACCGAAAGTGGGAAGTGCGACTCGGCATATGCAGCTTTCTATCAATTCCCAGTTTTCTGAAGCAGATTTAATTGGGGTTGTCTTTTTTGTCGACGGACTTTCTAACTCCTCTAATATTCGAGACGTCGTCATGAAATCCTGGAAGCATGGACCGGACGTTCCAGGTTCCAAAATTCATAACTGACATTTCTTGTTTGGTATTTCGATTCGCTGGTGCGGAAAAATATCGTCTTCAAGCTCGGAGAAAAGCATATACCGCTCTAAAATATGAAACGGACATGCTCTTTTGATGAACATACATGGTCGACATAGTTCGAAGTGGGTTTAGACATAGACAATAGATTCGATGCTGATTGACATAATGGATAATCTTGTTCAAAAATAACTGGAGACTTTCATTCATGAAAATAAATACTACTGTCCATTATTCAATAGACACATGCTGGGGAAACAATTGTTGCAATGTCATTTCAAAATACAAATTGAAGTTCATGTGGTTCCTTCTCGTATGATTTGACCAGTGCTGCATGAAAGGTAGGTGGTATTTGATATCTGGGAAATAAATTTACAGATCTTTGGTGTGATTCTATTAACTGCACTTTGTCTTTTGGACAAAATATGTGCACATTTAGGAATACCTCGAGTCATACTGAACTTGTTAAGAATGTCAGAAAATAGAAAGTGAAAAACATCAGTAAATCGACCGTAAATTGTGCTCTATGGAAATAAGTGCAAATACCGTAAGAGCTAATTTGTTTCACTGGTCAATCATTTACGTTACACACCCGATGATCACAAACAATCTGATTCATATTCAATAAAAATAAACTCTACTCTACAAGGCAAATGATTTTGAGATTGCATTCCCGGAATGTATCTCAAATTTAATAACGAATAACAAAACCAATCCACCAGCATCCAATCAAATTTGACAAATTTTCAGAACATTCTCAGTATTGCTTTTCACTATAGTTTACAAGAAGTAAAATGAAAATATAGGTTAATTTCGTTAAATAAATTCCACTAGAAAAATCAACACCGAAGTGCATTCCAGAAGCTTACTCCTAAATTGTAAGCCATGTATTAACATTGTATTGACACTTTCCGAAATTTTCCCTACTCTTTTGGATGTACTTGCACTTGAACACACTTTCGGGAGACATAGTGCAAAAAGTCATCTCCAGTATGTGTTTAAACAAGTTTTCTTAGTGGAATCGAAGATATCGCTGACAGGTTGCGAGCGTCGCCGGTCAACCGAGAACTTTTTAACAATTGCTATGCACATCCTTGAAACGTTGGATTGAATAAATATATTATTTCTCCCATTTCATAGAAAATGTGTTAATTACAAATTCACCGCGTCACCTAGTCGACTTCTGACATAAAAGCAATCGAAACTCACTTCCGGCATCCATCACTTTATAAAAATGTAATATGCTCGAATAAGTATGCAAGTTGTGCTAATATTTTTGTTGAAGCAGAATTAAAATTAACAAACAGACAGTATAATTCTATTGCATAATACTTATCTCAAGTTTTTTGGAGTTGTATTGAATTGGAATTTTATTGCGTGACATACATTGCAATGTAGAAACTGTTGCTGCTTAAGAATGATCTATGTATATTCAAATTTTGCATATTTCGAAATCGGCATTGTTGACATACGCAAATACATTTGAGTTGATCAAATTAAATACATTCTCGGTCTTAATACTACTACGATTTCTAAGTATTTCAAGAATTATTTCTAATTTGGTATATTTTCCTCGCTCTGCGAAAGTTTAAAATCCATTGAAAATTTAGTTTATTCAAGTGATGATCCAACATTGCATAATTATTATAAAATGAAACTGAGTAGTATGTAATCATTTTTATATTCGTTATGCTGTATTAGTTACCTTGTTTGGATCGTACATGTTGTTTGTGAGGTTCAAATATTATTTTCCTAAATGCTTCACTATCAACATTGCCCATAGACGAAAGACTTTGGCACGAAGTTCATTTTTGCGTTCAGTTGTAAACAATAAATTCATTCTTCATGTGTTTCTGCACATGTAATTAAACAGGTTTGACGTGCCAACGTTATACATCAGTGCCATACAATCGCAACTTGTTTACCATTCTTCCACTCGTTCAAGCGCTTGTGGATCCTGTTCCAACTTTCCCTACCTGACGAGTGCCAGCACCATGAATCCTGTTGCTGCGTGCATGTGTGATGAAATTCATGTAACTTTAGTTTTATGATAAATCGAATGATTCAAATTCCATTCATTCTTGGCAAAATTAACTTGAAAAAACTCTTAACATTAATAATTACCTGAATTCTCAATTGTAGTCAAATTTACTATTGATGTATTGCGTAATGTAAATCCCTATTTAATTATTGTTTTAAAAATGTTGTTTAAATATCGGTTTTGTTAAAAACATAGTGTTCATAAAATGCTGCTAATTTTTATGCACGTTTGGAGATCTAATTTAATTTAAATTTAATAATTAATCTATTTCCGACTTACATGCATTTCCTATATCGGGGTAAAATATTTAAAATCAGTAATTGTCGATCCGTTTCATAATACCGATTTTCAAATAGTGATACTATTATCATTCGCATTATAACACCTCACCATTGTCTATGTATTCATCAATGAAAGCAGCGATTTGCCATGTTTGCCTAGTTTAATCTGTCTAAGCTTCAATATTAAACAATTCAACATTCAATAACATATAGTTGTTAGTAGAAGACGAATAAATATTTACATATCAAGTATGTCATCAGTTTCATTATCCAAGCTTCCACTGTCATACATTTTGATGAATCTGTGATTGCATTCCATTTTGTATAAAACATTAAACAAGAAATACAATAGTACAGGTTTTACAAAAAACTCTTATATTCTCCATTCTTCTACTTCAAACAATACAAATTACCACACAGAACCATTGTAATAATCTATTTACTACTTAGAAATGGTTCATGAACTACATGCTTCATGATAATATGAAAAATATGCTTGAGCCATTATGGAATGCAAAGTGAAATACACTTGGTGGTATATTGAAAAAAATATCAGCCACCTTATGAAGGTTGTCAATTAGCTATTTGCAACGTGTTGAGATTTATCAAATTATTTTAAAATTTCGGTTTTGGATTTCTTCCGCTAATACAATACAAAAAACGTTGCCATCGTCAGGTTGATTAGGCCGGGGATTCAAAAAGTCATAATTTGGCGGTTTTGCTCGTTGTGAGTTTATGTTATCTATTTGAATTACATCATTAGAACTTGATTGTCAGTCTGTGTAATTGGACTTCACTATATCGTAATGAGTAGACAATAATGAACGTATGATGAATATATTAGTTTGATATATTTTAAATCCTAGCTGAAATCATTTCCATCCTTATATCCATGTGATGCCACACAAATGAGAGTGCCTAAGAGTAATACGAATCTGTTTATGGGATAATGAAAAATCATCATTGTATATAGCTTACACAAACCACGCACTAAAAGCGTTACAAATCAATATTTATTGCTGATTTCAATTTTTGTAACATATTTTTTTATTTAATTTTAACAAAAATATTGGGCTTCCATCACAATTACATTCACGTGTTATTTGAATGTAGGTTTCTCACATAATTCGAAATGGTTTTGCGTGACATTGGTTAGAGCAAGTGTAGTGTAACTTTGGATTCTGTCATTCTGACTCAGGTTGATAGTCACGAGACGGAACGCGATTATCATGTTTGTTTTGTCCTCACCGTCAAGCAGCCTATACTTAGGATAGAGGATTTGACAAGTAATGTATGTATTCGCATCAATCTAATACAACGGAGCCCGGTAAAGGTCAGTCCCAATATGCTCCATCCAATAGTTTTGTGTCTATATAATAACGCAGTCTACGTATGAGAGCAAATTAAAGGTACTGTATTTTGATTATATTAAATGGCACTAGTTATAAACATAAAATTATGTAGCATGACTAATCAAACACCATCCCGGCGTCGGGCAGATGCAAATAACTCTCAAAATACTGACACCAGCGTTTGGGAACCAAACAGGCTGAATCCGGTTGTCCGATTTAAGTGCGGATATGTGTGAAACACTTCAGATTTGTCATCCATTAGCGCTTGGAATTCTTGACTAGGAACCAAAACCTGTTTGTATTGTTTGAACAACTTGGTCTATTATACAGTGGCTTCGAACTTTAACTTATTTTACCATCTTTAACTATGTAACAAGTCTTTCAAGAACCTATATTTACTGTGTTTACCTGATGAAGACAAAATACCAACCAACGTGTTATAGTGTGAGCACCACATTACGTTGTTCATCCATCAGCGCCTCGAGCGCTTGATCATGAGTCAAAATGTGATTCCGTGTTCAAACATCGTGGTTTTGATGTAAGAACACTAGTGAAAAGTGGCTTCAAACTCTTAGTAAGTTTAACACTATTCCACTGTTATAAGACTCATTTAAACTAATCTGACTTTTTCCACTTGATGATGGCAATCAGCCAGACAGCTATTCTGATGGGTAAGTGCAAGGAATGTTAGAGACACATTATTGAAGTAGAATTCTAGTTTATAAAAATAACAGTAAGTTTATAATTAAACTGATTTGAATCAGGAAACAAGATCAAACATTAGCTGGAGTATATAATTCCATTAAAGAAAGAAGCAATGATGGCAGTATCCTCAACAAACTGCGGGTCGCGGATTAGGGATTCCCGTAGCTAATTTTGTGCTCTCGAATTGTTCGGGTGGGGAGCTTGCTTCTGCGTTAAGTTCTAAAGTTAATGCATTTAGTTGCCATCTTAATACGGTTTCTAACAGCAGAAAAATATTAACAGCGTGCCAGTAGAGTCCTCGACTAATAGAAATCACCGAGCCTTTCATACCTTGGTGTAAATAAAAGGATATTAATCAGTTTTAAAGCGCAGTCTTGGAGTTCAAACTTTTGGAAAGTCCCTTTATCTAAATGTGGTCGAGCGTCATCATGCAGCCAATAAATCTCCGCATAATAGCAAACACTTTTGTTTAGGTTGGCTTAATAGAGTATTATGCATGTGGTCTATCAGTCCCTGCAAACATATTAGGGAGATAAGTAGAAAGCTCTAATCCCTCTTGTAAATTGTAGCAAATTATTTGCACACGAAATTAGTTGGAGTATTTCGTCAGTAGATTTCCAGTCACCTCTGTGATATTTAGAAACAAAATGCGTGAAGAATGTGTCTTCTCACATTGCATTGGGACACCATTTCTGTCTTTATACAGCAAATATGATGAACACCTGATAGATCTCATTATGTGATGAGTTTTATCGACAATATAAATACCATATGTTTACATAATGGTAGCAGTTCCAAGCTTTTTTCGAGCAATGGCTCCCTTGATTCCTTTATAATTACGAAATAATTACCAGTACACACAGCTAAATGGATGAGTGGAAATAATAAACTCATTACCGAGTGAATTTGAAGAGGAATAATATTTCATCAACATTTTCTGTCATGTTAATCAAAATTCTTGTGATATAATTAATATCAGTGAATTCAGATTGATTAATGAATAGATATATTAATTCATTATTTGACAAAGTGAATGCAAACTCTAAGCTCGCAGCCATTGAAAATCTAAAAGAAATACATATTGGCTAATAATAAAAAAACGAGAATTCGTGACACTTACCGGCACCTTTAACAACTGGTATATAATAAATATAAAATCAAAATTATAATAAATTCTTTTATTTGCAAAGTTACGTTTTTGAAATAAAATGAATATAAATGGTTATTTCAAGTGATCTTTGGTAGAACACGAACATTTCCGGTGGAAAACTGCTGGTATCATATATATATATCTATATATATATATATATATATTATATATATAGATATATATATATATAATTGTATGCCTCCTAATAACTATTACGCTGCTGTTTTATAAATAAATTACAAAACTCGCAGATAGATATAATGCGCTTCCATGTTTTAGCACCTGTAATACGAATCGCGTTGCATAGCGTTGAAAAACGTTGGAGGCATGAGTAGTATTTGTGAAATCCTTGTTGCGTCTCGAATAGAATTTTGTGGCTCTCAAACCTTTTGACCACATAGTATACCCTTGGCCTCCTTCGGTGGATGTCGACCATAAATGTACATCATAGGCGTATGAGAGTTTCATGCTCTCATGCTTTTAGTGACTAAATAGTCCGAATTGGTATTATCATTCTCTTCCAAAAAATCCCATCGGTGAGTTCTTTATGAAAGATTAGTTACAGTTCGATGCTGACGGCATGATGTGCGATTTGGTGCCGAAATCAGTCTATTCTCTTCCCTTGCATGCTTTTGACGCTTGAAGCAGTTCACCTAAATTGAGCGGTTGATGCATCATAGAATATATATGTCAACGTGACATAGCAACCGTGAGCGGTGCTACCATTGTAGGGCGGACAATATCTGTGAACTGGATTTAGAATTCACTTCAGCATTCGTTGCATTCTATTCGTCTGATCATAGTGTTCTCTAGGATTCCATGATGATGCAACTGGAGGATTATGAAAATTATATGTCCAGATTTAATGAGATTAGATAATAATTTTTGCGGGATATATTCAACAATATCATTTGTTTCTCATTACATGCAAGCTCAACAAGAACACCAAGGTTGTGGAATCTTCCAATGAAAGCCCAAAGTATGTTGTCTCAGTTCCAGTAATGTAATTACGCTGTGATTGATAAAGCATTGAACTTTCATTTTTATGCGAATGGGAGAAAGAATTCACATATGTACAATAAATACGCATGATGGTTTCAAACACGTGATCGTTTTAAACGTAATCGTTCCATGAGTGCGGGAAAATGTCTCTTGCAGCCTTCCTAGTGATAGTCAGTACTCAGCACATCAGCAACATTTGCACGTTGTCCGCGTGACATATGTATGCAACCGAGATAAGTTATCTGCCGGTCATCAACTTAGAGATGACGCTTCACACATTGTCTTCAAACAGGTCGGTCAATAAGAAGCTTTTCCTTACGCTTAGGATCGATGTTAGAATATCTGATGTCTCAATCTTGTACAATAGGATCGGTTTATTGGTACATGATAGCCTGTCCTATTAAATTAATTATACCTGTTTCTGAATGAGTTACCAAAACTTGGATGATGTAAATACGCCTAATTATGATAAAACCTATAACGCAAGTTTTGCGATTGATCCGGTCGTATGGACGAGCGCAGCTTAAAAAAGATATAATTGTATGCCTTTGTAATTAGGGGCTTTTTCAGTGAATAATTTACTAGATCTGAAAAGTCTTGTGCAACATTGCTGCAACAATTACGACCCCATTCTTTTCATTTGCTTGCGTAGATCATATTCGAAATGTACTCTGAGGTTTTGTATAACATTACCAGTGAAGACGACACATTTATCAATGAGCGAAGCATCAATCTACATTCTCATTTATGTTTGATAGAGGGATTAATCTATTTAGTAATAATTATTAACAAAACGCTTTGTTAGCTTGCATAGATGTTCACGTTAACTGGATTTACAACGATTAATGATTGTTAAATTAGAAGGCTTAAATGTCTTACTTGAATGCCCTTTAATAAAAATGAATAAGTTTGTGATGATATGGTTTTAATATATTAACAAATATTTTGAAAGATTTGTATTTCTCATTCCTAAGAAAAACATGAATTCGTACAGAGTATGATACATCTAATGTGTAATGTTGCTCAGTTCCTTTCATCAACTAAAAACCTCCGGTTTTCCTTGTTTGCTCCAATCAAATGAATTAAAGATGTACAAACCAGATAAATCGGTACTTCTTTCGGATAGATTGACTGACAACTTTTCTAAAGCCAGGCGTTGAACTTGGTTGTAAGCAAGAAACAACATGTACCCGCTGTTTCACCGGTTTGTACAATAACTCAAGTCAATTTTCGTGTGAAATATCAAGGCTATTTAGACAACTGGATTTCGGCGCCAGTAAAGCCAAAAAAAGAATATATATCGCCGAAGATTTACTAGCGACTCCGCCAAGGTATGATCTACAAAGAAACGTTGCACGTGTTGAATCGTTTTGCTAGACAATCAGTGCGGAAATGGCTGCGTCTCCTACCAGATACACCCGCTGCATATACCACCAAACCAATTAGATCGGGTGGCCAAGAATTCCGGACTACATCTCCTCTATAAACTGTATGCTGTAGAAGAGACTTGAGAATATGGGTAGCAAACCCATATTGATAATGCGCGGTTCTGCAATATATGAATGCACAAAGACTTCTTTGAAATTAGCGCGAGCATCCGTGTGCATCTAAAAGCCTTATTCTTGGAGGATGTGCGTGCGGCTTGGATGCATCCGTTCCATGCTCAGATCCCTGAAGCTATAGCTACAGTCAAACGTTTGATTTGAAATCACGAACGTGTATTCCTTTGCCTTTTTTTACGTATGCTACATATGTGATGAGAACTAATGACTAGGAAAACGAACAGAGCATCAGTCGGACCTTCACGGAAGAATGTTGATTGCCGTGAAGGAAGCAGTAAACCGGAACGCATAAACATCTAGTTAAAAACGGCGTTTTTAAATAAGCTTAATGTGGCTCCACTTATAGGTTTTGGACGAGATTTTACATTGGACGTTACAACCTGAATAAGTTTGTTTATTCTTGGTTACTTGAACAATTTCTAAATATTAGGCTTGTTTAGTCAAGAGTCAAATATAACACAATAATAGCGTAGAAAACAAAATGAATAATAGCATCTGATCACCTTCGCAGATTCAAGCAGAAGAAACATTTATACGTACAAGCAACACGTTGGATATATCTTCTCCATTGATTCTTAAGATCTGATAATTGCGTAAATTATTCCTTTTGAAGTAATATATGTTTATATCTCCTGGTCCTGTGCTGCGCTACAATTATCGACAGAATTGAGGCTTGCTTAAACGTCTTCATGTGTTTGATGCAAGATTTTAACATACACGTACGTGGCTGGGAGCATAAGCAATTTCTAGCAATGAATTTCATTTCACAAAACACGAAATAAATTTGCTTACCCAGGTCACCTGTAAAATACAATTAGCGTGTTTTATGCATTTGCATTAAAATAAGTACTTGGAATTCTTCATTTAGGTCGAAAGAATTTACTTAAGAATTATAACTCTGTCTGATCAAATCACATTGATATTTTTGATTAATTGTAAGTCTTCTAATTCCTATGCGATTCTGAACAGTAATCATGAAGTTAAAGAGAGATAGGCATTATAGTCATAGATTCAATGAAATTGTATTTGCACTAAATTTATTCGTCAAATAATGAATTCAACAGAGGTAATCAATCTCTTTATTTCGTTTGCATCGGGCAACAAATTCTCAAATGTTAATGCATTTAATCAACATTTACCGTTATTTGATTTACTGAATAAATGCTTCGTGTATGTTAGCCCTATTTACAGGTGGTTACTTATTTGGAAATTTTTATAATCCAAAAGCAAATTATAATTCAGTGTCATCAAAATTTTCCAAATGCCAATATCATACTTTGATATGCAATGACAAAACTGCTCAACAGGAGTAGGGCTGGCAACCTTTGCTTCATCGAATAACATAGTGGTTTTAATTCAAACATTCGGCCTCAATTTATTAGCGTCAGGGCAATCGACTCAACTGCAAATTTCTATTAATTTCTGACACTCCGAAAAAAATTTACGCAACACCGAAACTTTGTTAAAAGTTAAAATTGGAAGCTTAATTTATACACGTTCGATTTTAGAGGCTAATTATACGAACAATTTCGAAGTTCATTTCCGCACGTATCCGAAAAATATAGACACATTAAATCTATATGGAATGGTACAATGTTTGGCTACAATGAAACCCTTCTTCGAGAGCTCTAGAAGTTCCAGCTCATAACCTTTGGAATTTATTTTCAGGATTATATTGTTAATCTATTTTTCGACACATTTACTTATGAAAACTAAAGCTGGAATTACTTTTGAAGTTATAGATCAATAAAAAATTAGAACGAAATAATAATCGATAACTTATTCACTGAGAACGAAAATTGAAAAACAGAATTCATTTCATTATATTTCATCCAAACTTTATATAATGTAAAAGATAAAAGCCAAACCTTCGAAGTCAAGAAATAAAGTGTTTCAAATTTTTTTTATCTCTCGAGGTTTGCAGTGTCCTAGCGTCGACGAAAGACAACGTTTTTTAATCGATATTGAAGAACGTGTGTATCTATCGAAGTTTAATCGTAGGCCGCACGTTGACCGAATGACCCAGTTAGAACAAGTTAGTGAATCATTTTGCTGCATGTTCGTTTTTTTTATAATCGGCTAAAAATCATCTAATTTTTACAAGCTGGTGCACACCAAATTTATATTTTTCACTTTTTCATGATGTATAACAAACGGTAGAAACAGCGATCTGATACACTGATAAATTGGGTTCCTTGATATTTAGAATATTTCTATATTCTCAATGTCTTAAACAGAAAATTAATGCCGAAATTGAATAAATGTCCTTTGCACAAATTGTATAAATCCAATTTAGTAGTTTCAGTGATTAAAATAACGAATCATCTTTCGCTCTTGACATGAAAGGATTTCATTAAGAAAATTTAGACAAACAGTCTAGATTTTGCAAATCATTTAGTCCATGCAAAGATGTGAAGCACAACTTCAAAGTAACGGTAAACGTTCACCAAAATTTCATCCATCCATTTAATACAAAATGGTAAGGAAATGCTACGAAGAAGTGACAAAATTTTAAGAGAATTAAAATTGCATTCACAACAAACACTGTTTTTCACTGTTTCTGTATATTTTTCAATTGTGAAATATCCATGACAATAAAGCAGTGAAACTGACAGTCTAGGGATTATAAAATGTACGTTAATATGTCAAAACATTCTGAACTCACGAAGAATTCTTTTTTCCACTGAAAATGTAAGTTAAAACCAGATTATTTCCCGAAATATTCGATATGACAAATCTATTTCGCCTCAGCGTATGACATTCTTACATTAATGTGAACCAAGTCTTCAAGTAGTTATATTTCATAATAGCTAATTATCAACCTTGGCTGATACATATAGCACTGAGTTTTGATGCATTATTCGCAAACAAAATCGGTTGTGGAGTTTTGAAATACACGCATAAGACCAAATTTGTTCATGGTTATCTCTTTCGAGCCATTTACATGTTTATGGACACATGTGATTGAACAGCTTCATCTTGCCAAACGTATCCAAAAGTGGCTTGCAAGCTTGAATGGTTACCATTCTTTAACTATTTTGGGGCAAGCAGATTCAGATCATGCTATCCTTAACTTTGGTTCAAATGGCACAAAACCGTTCGTGGAGTGTGATTGAGATGGATGCTACGAAGATATTTTTTAATGGATCATAATAATTTCCATACATTTTACTCAACACACGGTTCGATACATCTTGGTGTATGATTGATTAGCATGTGCACAAGTTTTGCCTGAGACAATGCTCATTTTTCGCCCAAAGTTCAGCATTAGAACCAACATTTGTGTTTTCCGTAGCCGAATGATGAAATTTTTAAAAGACCAAATTTTACCGCAAAATATAAATACAAAATGAGATACGATTTTATAGTTCGAAATACGTGCTATGTTACACATTCATGAGCATAGCTATTTAACGTATAACATAAAGTTGATATATCTCAATGTGTTTCTACAGTGGAGCGTAGAAGTTTTATAAATATATACAAATATAAGTGATATTTTTTCATTACAAATATAGAGAATGTTTTTGCGAAAAACTCACCATTAAGAGAATTCTTCGCTGCAGTGCTTTTGCCAACTTTTGAAACCATGAAAACAGTGTAAAAATTGAAAAAATATATGTATTATAATTCGATGTCTTTATTACATGCTGAATAAAGTAATACTTCAAAAATACTTCAGATGACTGGTGTTGAAGACTCTTTTTATTCTGAGAAAATGAAGGTGCTTTATTACACAGGACTAACTGCTGAATCTAATCCAACTCTGTCGAGCTTCCGGTTAGTTTGTTTGTTATATAAAAATGAATACAAATGAACCTGTTCGATGACCAATAAATACGAAATTGGAGTAGTCTCTGCACCATACTTTACGTATGTTTTTACTCAAAACATAATTTACAACTTCATAAAAATGAATTATCAAGCGCTCAATAGAACATTCACCGAACAAAGGTTACCTAATGAAAGAGCGAGATTCGTCATCATCACGGTGTTACGTTGTTACCTGAGAATCTTTGTAACAAACTGATATTCTAATTGGCGGTAGATTTAAGCACAATCAATAACGGTACCATTTCGGTAGTTCGGACGATTTGAAGAAACGCTTCTAGTGTTTACAATTTTCAATCATATTAGGTACGAAACTCTGTACGTTTGTTTTATTCCATTCATCCAAACCGTGTGCTGACCAGTTGATATTAATTTAATTTTAAGAATATTGCCGGTATGCGATTCCTAATTCCACCAACTAGACATGACCGCATGCAGAAATAACTAAGTCTACAAAAATGGCATTAGATTCGATATTCTTTCCGGAAAACAAGCTGAATCTAACATGGATACATTTGAATGAAAAATGAGAGGAAATACGAGGTAGTGGCAAGTTGTTGAGCGAATTTAGACATTCTCATCTTATGAAAAACCACATTTTTATATAAAATTGTATAAATAGAATCATGAAGGGTGAAAACAAACAAAATTCTCCAAATGATTTGCCAATCGTTGTTTGCGCTCCACTTTCGGAAATGGTTATATATATATATATATGAATATATTTTACTTGTAAGCAATATAGTAACGTTCGCCTAAATAATGATAGGTTACTGCAGACAGCTGCAGTTGGAATCACATTACGATGACAATGATGGTGCGAATGTTTATTCTGTATCGGCGGATGAAGTGGACGTCTCCTTTACTTTTTCTTAGAAAAACAACAATAAAGATCTCATGTCAATTTTCGAACTCAAATGACATATAAAACATTTTGATTTGAATAATGAGAGCATGACAAAAAATACTACTTAGGCAAAATTTTGATGATTTTATATAAAATGTCAGATATTCGGAACGAAACATAAATTGGGAAGCGATTTAATGTAATAACAATACTCTAAATTTGTATTTCGCCGTTTGACATAATATAATTTATAGCAATTAATCACACAAGGAATTTTTCTGGAACCTGATAAGAAGTACCCTGCGTGTTGTGTACTATAATTGTTTAACTGGCGGTAGTTTTCGCTGTGGCTTTATTCAAGCTGAATACCGCAGATAAATAAAAATATTGTGTAAGCAATGAGGTTGCAAGATTAACTTAAAAAAACTTCAAATTATAAAACATAACAATGAAAATCTATCTCTAAAACATTATTATTCAAATATAACCTGTGGGAACTAGTTATGTCAAAGTTTAGATCACTTAAAATTGATTTATGTTATTGAATGTATTTATATATAATGTCTAATATCAAATTAATATATCTTCAAATATGAGATCATCATTGATACAGAAATGTAAATGCAACACTATGAACCATATTCTCACTGACTTTCGCAACAAGTGATCAACAAGATCACAAGGAGAATCATCTTTTCTCGAGGTCCTAACATACTGTTGCTGCGATTCTGTCGTTTCTAGTGCAAAATTCAATGCAAAATGACGTTTGGCGCCGATTTTCAGATAAATGTGTCAACGGAAGAACCAATCAGATTGGCTGATCGATTTAGCCGAGAAAAGGTGATTATTCACCGACAGCGATTTCTGATTCATTTTCAATGAATAATGACTAAGTGTGAGAACGCAAATATCTACGAGTGCTTGAGCATTCACAGAAACCAGAACTCAGAAACGTTTATGATAAAAACGTAGTAAGCTTTATATTAATAACCAAAGCATGACGTGGTATATAGCGAGTTAAAATATAAAATCTTGCAAAATTTGTTAGACACAAATTGCTGTGAGGTGACCAAATTTATCGCTCGAATATAAATACTAGAGAGTAGATCAATAACCATTCTTGGCTATTGCGCACTGGCTTGAATCGAAAATGTCATTGCAGTACGTCCATACGTAATAATTAACGAGGTAATGTTTTGGGTGCAAAATTCCTTAATATCCATTTAGAATACCCATAATACTTCGAGCTTTGCTGTTCGCTGTCCAGGTCTAACGCTACACAAAAAATAGATACCGATATATTTTTTTTGCTTTTGTCCAGACGATTCGTTCATACTAACTTGATACATGTGGTCCAATTATGTTCTAAGAATTAGCATTTCGAAATTTTGCATGATCAAATGGTAACTCATTTGTCTAGGCCTTGGTCCAATCCTTGAATGTAGGTTGAATGCTGAATAAAAATCGTGTTATGCTGATGTCTAAATATTTTGATTTACCAAATATTGTCGTATGCCAGCAGTCACAACGCGCTCTATTAATTTAGATATCACCGGAAGTAGCGTTACCAGTCTATATTTTACAGTATCTGAACGGCCATGATTTCCATGACGATTGTATTTCTCCTTTATGTGGGCTGAGATTAAACAGGTGCGACACCTGCAAATCATCGCACCGGTAATTTGGTCTGTAACAGAGGAATTCTTCTAGTTTTGTTCAAACTTTTCTCATCTAACTCCGTTTCATTCGTTTTATTTCATGTCACTCCAAATGTGACAAATTTGATAAAAGTTGATTCTAGATACAACACGTACGGTTGACGATAAGTGAGTAAAACTTTTTTAAAACATTGTTAATATATCAGGAAGAAGGAGACAATCTGTGTGCGAATTGTACGCAGAATCCTTCTGGTTTATTTATCGATCGTTCATTTACTATCTCGTAGAGTAGCTTATTGCTCTTTTATATTTAATCAGACAAGTTTTGTTGATACTGTATGCGATTTATTCTTATAAGAATCGTGACGTGATTGTGTATCTATCTGAATTTCTACCGAGTTGCTTCCGTAACGAATTCCTATCAGTTGCACAAGAATCCATTTCTTCAGGCTTTCTCTTTGTTTATATTTATGATTGAATTTGAGTTTTAAAATACTAAAGTTTTCGTCAATCTTTCAATACACATAATTTAGAAATATATTGTAATAATGGACAGAATCCATGCAATTATACACTTGAATGTGTGCCTACTGAAGAATGATTTTCAACGATTGAAATTGAGACTTTTAGCTGGTCGATTAATCGGTAATCAGTTGATATCGAATTCTTGCCAAGCAAACAAAGAAGCCAAGGGGAACGGTATATCTTAACTAGATCAAAATAAACCCACTCAAACCGCACCTCTCAGTTGAGTTCTTTCCAAAATCCACTTATTTTTCAGCTCGTGATATTTGGCAAAATTGTTGATCACTTCCAAAAGCAAGATGACATTCAAACTTCAAGATTTATGTTTGAATAAAGAAAGCACCTTCATAAAAAACTATGAGTCGAATAATAGATATATATATATATATATATATATATATATATATATATATCAGGTTAGATTATCGATCATAGGTAAATATATACTGAAATCTGCATTCCAATTCCAAGCTGAGTATGGTGTCACTTCAATTATATGCGATTAAAGTCGCGTCAGCTTCTGTCACGCAAGCGCATTAAAGCTGTGCAATTAGAGGAAAGTTTTCCGCAAAGCTGAAAGACAATTCGTGTTTATCGCATGGAAACAGGTATTATTTACGCACGGTTTTTCTACTACGATAATGACTTCATATATTTATTGTGTGCAAGCCTGGACGATATCGATATTATGCGGCAGCTATTATCTCCGTCAATATTATAGAATATTGAGAGATTGACATGCTGATCATCATTAAACGGAACAACACACGATAATGAATCACCTAATCGACCGACGAAGAAATAAACAAACACACGAGAAATCACGTTTTAAGAGTATCTCATGTGAAATAATTGTCTGCAGCTATTTAATGATAGGCAAATGGTTTTTGTCGCTTTAGACAGCTAACCGTGACGGGGTCCGTCTTTGGTAAACGTAAATTTCTAAACATTTTCAGCAAAATGATAACAGTTGCAGTTACTATTCAGGTATCATTTGGGGATGAATTTTTGCATAGGATCACGCCACCAGCATATTTTTCTGGCTGTCGATTTCATTTTTTCAAAGCCTAAGTTCCGCGAATGCAAATCATCCAAAATTTGTTCGCGAAGAAAAGGAGGAATGCCAAAACGGTCCTTCACCCACAACGGAACATCAGGTGTCGCATATAATTCATCACGAAGCCGATAGTAAGCTGGATATTTTTCTTGGATATGACTGACCATCCTCGTTTAATTGCCGCCATTTTCGGACAAACATAAATTCCTTGTTTCAAATCTTTAATTCGAACCAGGCACACACAGAAGTTGAACCAACAAGTAGTCTGCACTACCAGCCTTTTCATATGTCACAACATCGCTGGATAACAAATGTGCACGCGGAATTTTTTCTTTGCTATGCGATGTTTAATGGTGTAAATATATGCACCAAGCGCTATGCTGTATCTTTGAACCATTGCTGCAGTGGATGTTTCTAATGAAGACGTCGGATTGTTAATAACTTTCAGTGCTCCTTGATCGGTCACTATAGTGAATTCATGACCAAATCAATATTTATGCAAGCGCATGACAGCCCAATAAAAATCAGGCTAATCTCGATGAGTCTGAGCATATAATTGTTCTGCTATACTCGGTAGACGTGCAATACCCAACGCCGATGACCATTTTGCTCTAAAAGCAGCACTAATTTCAGGAAATTTCATCTGTGATTATAGCAGCACGCACATTTGGTATAAACGGCTCAAGTTCTGCACTGTATTTCAATACGTATAAAAGATCACGAATTGTCTTTTCATGTTCAAAACTCCACTTGAGCGTTGTAGCATCCAGGAAACAATGAATTAGCAACCTTTGAAATATTTGGAATGAATGTGGAATAAGATTTTATCATTCCTATTACCGATCGAAGTGCACTAGTATAATTTGACGATTTCATTGCCACCAATGGTTTAAGACGATTTTGGTGTGAATGGAGTACATTAGGAGATACGCGATATGCTAAACAATCTCATCAACATAAATGAAGCATTTATCCGAGATTTAATTTCACGTTCTAATGTTTGAAACGAGAGAGTGGAGCTAATAAGCGTTGATCCTGAATACGATTTTCAAGGGCATGAATAATAATATCTTCTTGATAGAATTCGACACCTGGGAAACCATCAACAATATTGTTCATCGCATTTTTAATACAGCTGGCAAAAAAATCCAAACTGGAAAAAACGTATAATGATATAATCCAAATGGCGTGCTAATAATTGTAGCTTTACAAGATGATTCATCAAGTGGTATCTGTAAACAGGCATCCTTTAGACTGATTTTCGAAAAATCACATAAACCATATAACCCGGACAAGATATCGTCAGGCTCCTCAATTGTATAACTTAGCTACATCAATCAAGCGTTCAGTCTCACTAAGTTATCCTCAAAAACACGAGGCTTTCGACCATCTCTTTTCAAAGGCGACGCCATTTGGGAGCCTGCAGCGGGAACAAGAATTCCACGTTCACAAGAAGAATAAATTACTTTTCGAAAAGGTTCCCTTAAACTATATGCAATCATATGACGTTTCAAAATATAAGATCACCAGTTATTTGTAAAAGTATAGGACTTATTTTCATGCCATGGGAAAGCGAACCACTCTGACGAATTAAAGATTTTATTGCACGAAATTCATATTTTGATGATGAATTAGGGAGAAAAACGAAAAGACAATATTGAGTAATTTTAGCGAATTTAAACTAAGGATAGATGGACCAGATTTCATGATAATGAATAAAGACTCGAATGGTATTTCAGTACCATATCTGTCTGGAATAGAGCAAACTCCAACGACAGGTACAGAATGTCCCGTAACGTCGTAAATCGTAATGCCAGATTGATGAATTTGAGCATCGAGTGCAATTCCTTCCGAGTCATTCAATGAAATTAACGTTTCTACTCTTCCTGTCTCGAGTATATATTATTTGGAACCATAACTACTGAATATGCGTTTGCGAATATAAAAAACTGTGGATGGTAAAACGTTCAGACTAGGAGGTTCCAAACAAAACAGATCGAGTTTGGGCATTGCTTTGACCATTAGTTTATTTTGCAACATCTTCATAATGTTCACAAATTCTCCTAACATTTTCAAAAGTTGGATTATTCACCATCAATATGTGACGATATAAATCGGGTTCGTTTAAACGACCTCTTAAATGATCATTTATTTTATATTTAAAAGCAAAAATTGGAGCATATGTTTTGTAGTTCCATGAAAAATTAACGAATAGATTGGTTTCCGTGTCGTTTCGTTGTATTGAAGCGAGCAAGTTCAGCAATTGCGAAATTATTTAGAGTGAGATGAGCTAGTAAATTGATTTTAATTCATTGAAAGTCTTCTTGGCAGGTGGGATTGGAAGTGATACATTTTTCAAAAAAGCATAAGCATTCTCTCCTGCTTAAGTAAGAAAATGTGCAGTAATTATTGAATCAAGCATTTCACCCTTCGTAAGAAACCAAATTTCCAAACCTTCCAAATAATCTCCCATTTCTCTGTGGTTTCCATGAATATAGAGAGTTCCGAAATTCTAAGGAAACGACATAGCTGCCGTCGACGCCAAATGTAACGAATTGTATTGTATTGAATTGAATAAAATTACCAACCCACGAATAGAAGTGAGAAAACCCACACTCAGAATTCAAATTATGCGGTATATATTGATGTATATAATTTTAACAATGAAAATATGAATAACAGTGTTAGTACTCGTTATTCAAAAATCACTACAAAACAATGTTAACATTTTCAGCGAATACTTTTGGGTAATTCGTTGTGCGTTTTTTCAACATATATCTGAAGATAAAATTTCAAAAAAATTTCAAGAAAGCTCAATCCTTGGTACTTCTACATTTTTGTATGTATTTAAGTTGGTTGCTGTCAGATGCCCATGGAATATGTATTGTAAAACAGTGTATTTTAAAACGAGTTAAACGAAATAAAGGTAATAGTATATCAGTAGAATCAGAATCCAAAGAATAAAAAATAAAAAAAAATTCAATCGCATGCATATTTAACACACAAACCCAAACCCGGGTATCGTGCTGTTTACACTCATCAGGTAGGGACAGTAAAATGAGGATCCGCATGCGCTTGAAATAGTGCACGAAGGGTGAACAAGTTGTGCTTGTATGCCACTGTTGGATAAGACTGGTACGACCAACCTTTTCAATCACATTTCTTCAAACACATGTTCAATCGGGATAGACATATAACCATGATACAAAATATTCATTTGCATGCATTTACATCACACACACCGACGACCGGTTTCGTGCTGTTTGCACTCATCAGTAGCGACATTAGAATCAGCTTAAAACAGTGAAAATATATATTTTTGAATATACAACAATAAATTTCATTCCAATGATTCGTCAATTCATATTATTTTTCGAACGATTTTTTTCTAAATTTGAATTATTTTAAAAAATACTTATCTCTACACTTCCATCACTTCGTTAACAGAATTTCAGACTATCAAATGTTTTTACTGAGAAAATTCTGTTATCAATTCTGTTATAATTTCTGAATAAAAACTACTAGATTGATGTCATACATGAAATAGATGTTGCAAGAACTACCTCAAAGTTACTTGTTTCTATCTTTTCCCGAACGTTTTGCTTTAGCTTGCTTACCTATTAAAAAAGAAATAGCGTAAATGAAGTTTTCAGTTACAAATTGATCATCAAAATAGGAAAAAATAAGTAAATTTCCGACTAGTAGTTAGCGATTCAAGAAATTAAAATTTGCAGTTGAATTTTATGCAATTGATTGGTTCTATAAACAATGTGCTACATGAGTGGGGTCTCATGTGTTTAAACTGGTTGTTGGTACCAACCAAACCCAACATTGTCATACAAGCGCAACTTGTTCACCATTTTCCACTGTTTCAAGCGCATGCGGATCCTTATCCTAATGTCCCTACTGATGAGTGCAAACTGCACCAAACCGGTCGTGATGTGTGTGTGTTGGAGATGCATGCAAATGAGCTTTTATATTCATGGTCATGGGTTTTAAACCAAGTCTACATGAGTGGGGGCTCGTGTGATTGAACAGGTTGGTAGTACCAACCTCAGCCAACGGTGGCAAAAAACACAACTTGTTTACATTTATTCCACGGTTTCAAGCGCATGCGGATCCTAATCCTACTGTCCATACTATTGAGTGCAGACAGCAAGATACCGTTCGTGGGGTGTGTGTGAGATGGAGATGCACGCAAATGAGCTTTTTATGTATCTTTTGTTTTCTCGAATTCCTCTCTGAAACCTTCTTACCAATTTGTTTTATTGGACTTTTGTGAATGTCATCGCAGTTGGAAGCCTTCGCAAATTTTAATAACCAGTGAAGCAATATACTAACATAATAATGTTTCATGGATGGGAATTTGATCCATTGCACAAATTTTACAAACCAGCGAAACCATTCAAACGTCGAATATAAATATTGTCAAGTAGATCAATATCCATTCGCGGAAATATTGCCCAAGCTTGAATCTACGTTATCATGCCAGTACGTACATAGGTATCAATTAATTGGGGTTGGGATTTGAGAGAGAAAATCCTGAATATCATTTTATAATACCCATGAAACTTTAATCTTTGCTGTTAACTATCCGGGTCCAGACGAGATATTGCATACCCAGTGGATGAGTGTCATGTAGAGATTTTCTAAGACTAGGCATTTTTAAATTTGCAGGAACAAATGGTAGCACATTTGTCTAGGCCAAATAGGATAAGATGCGCAGTTACGGCTCTATTGCCATTAGTAGGCATAACACATCTCTAAATTTTAATTTCATCGACAATTAGTATCAAGTTAAACCCAATATCATCCACTGCAACATATATATACCAAGAACAAAAGAGATCCAAGCATAGGCCATTGGAACTCTACTGGTGACGTCTATTTATTAAGATCCGGTACGGCTAACGATAACTTTGACGTGCATATCAGTAAGAGAGTCCCTTAACCAATTCAGTAATATTCTCACTGTTCCATAAGCTTGGAGCTTTTTATTAAGAATTTTATCGTTGACCCTATCAAATTTTCTTGCAAATATCGATACAGCAAGCATTTACAACAAAAACGTCGTCTAGTGATTCGGTTCAATTCTTAAATGTAGTAAGACTACTATAATGAAAATCGCATTATGATGCAGTCAATATATTTTGATTTGCTAAATATTGCCGAATGCCTCCTGTCACAACGCGGTCAATTAAATAGATATTACCGGGAGTAGCGTCAGCATTCTTTATTCTACATTATCTGAACGGCGATGATTTCCATGGCAATGGTATTTTTCCTTCATATAAGCTTAGATTGAACAGTTGCGTGAGAGCGGCATCAGACAAATGCGAGGTATTGCGGGGCTAATTTGGTTTGTTACATGTGACATCATTTCGCACAGTTTACAAAGTTCCCATTTTCATCTGTTTTCTTCGACTGTCATTTTACTCAATATCTCCAAATCTGACAAATTTGATAAAACTTCATACTCGATACAACACATAGGATTGACGATAAGTGAGTAAACCTTTGCTAAAACATGTTCCGGAATTCGGATCTATACTATACTATGTACTACTTTATTTACGTTATATTGAATCCCAAGTTACTCAAAACTCACTCTTGAGAAATTTCTGTGGATCACTATGTTCAGAGCTTTTTTCATATTTTTGGGATCACGGTGTTAAATTGTTCCTCACAAATCTGACTGTTAAGTCATTCGAAAAGCTGCGGTGCATAAATCCTTCATACGCCTGTGATGCAATTTCGTGGTGGATATTGACCGAATAAGGATATCAACAACTCTCAAAATTACAATTTCTTATACATTGAAATTGAGTATAATTTTGGGTGTGTACCGTGCATAAACAACGAGTAGTCTTCAGGAATAGTATGCGAACACCATTTTTGCGCAACAAAAGATCAAGAATCAACGAATCTATCAACGATGGAAATCGCGTTCTCGGAGTTAAACAAGAAGAACTGTATGGGACGCTCCCAATCAACGGCATATTGAAGGCATGAAATAACGTAACGAAATAATCCACAATCAAATGAAATCACATATGTGATGTTCGCCCATTTTGCATGGAACTTCATATGAACGGTTTAAAATGAAATTAGATGAGAGGGTCAGTCAGAATTGTCATAAAGAATTCATGTTTATCGCTAAGTAAGAAGCCTATAAATCATAAAGGTGATTTTGTATTTGCGGTGACATACGTGTTTGTTGTGACATCGTTTGGTAGAGGATTAGTTTTTGAACTTAATTATCGTTGGAATGAATGGGTTATAAGATGAATCGGGACAAAATTATCAACTTGAAGTGGAACGCAGAGATTGATGTCATGCGATAAACGTTACATCGAGTATCATCAAATCATGTACAAACAACGTAATAAAATTTGAGATAGGATGTGCGGTGTAATATCGATGGTTCTGGCAAGCACATTTTACTACAGTTTACAAATTGGAAAGGTTATTTATTATATGTGTTTCGTGTTTTGTCGCATGTTGACTAACTAACAATAATTTATCAAACTTCATGTGATGTAGTCAGATATTTTCGGAATATTTTTGAAATGTAATACAAAGTATGATGAGCATCAGAGAAACAATGATAAACGGATTCAAATGGAAATAAAAGTAAAACTCTTGAGGAAAATACTGACGGAGACGTTGTTTTGAAACGAACGCACAAAGCATATATACTGACATACTTTCAACAGAATCCTTCGAATTGAAATATTTTGAGCGCTTTTTCTTTTCTTTAACATCTTCGGAAATGAAGGATTTGTAATAAATAATAAATCCATGTATTCATATATTAGGAAACTTGCCAACAACGTCATGACGATAATATTTAAGCAATAATGTTCTGGAATTGGATTCTAGTTAACAAGAATATTGCTTGTTACTCAACGTTTTACAGCAGAAGGTATTTGAAAGATGGAAGTAGACTGATTTCACCTTATATTATCGATCACAGTTAAATATATCCTTGAATCTTCTTATGAATCCGAAATCACGTTGTTGTTACAGTTCAGTTAAATGCTCTGAAATTCGCGTCAGCTTTTGTCACAGAAGCAAATCGAATCTATGCAAGTTGGGGAATGATTTCCGTCAATGGTGAAAGACAATTTTTCTTTATCGCATGGAATCAGTTATTATTTGCTCATGGTTTTTTAACAACGATTATGACATCACATAATTATTGTGTGCAAGCCTTGAGGATATCAAAATTATGCGTGATATCTTATTTCGGGACAAAAATAAAATATATCGAGATATTGGAAAGATGATCATCATCGAACAGCACAACACACGATATTGGATCGCCTTAATGACTGACAAAGACATTAACAAACCCAGGAGAAATCGTGTTGTTGTTGTGTTTAGAGAATCTCTTGTGAAATAATGGATTGCCAACACGACAGAAATAAAAAGCGTAGGGAGAAGGGTAGCAGTTAATGAATGATATGCAATTGATTCACGTCGTTTAAGATAGCTAACCGCGAAAAGTGCAGACTGGGTTGGACGTGAATTTCTCAAAAGTTACATAAAAATGAATACCGATGCAGTTGGATTTCACGTATCAGTTCGAGATGGAGTGCTGCGTATGACTACATTGGTCATGTTATCTAAATGTGTCATTTGATTGACAAAAACAGCAATACGAATGGAATTTGATATTCTCTATTGCTTTTATACTATTTTAATTTTCATGATTTATTCATACTGTAATCCTGGGGTGTTGTAAAGTAAAATCTTTTTTTATCCATAAATCCTTCAATCCTTCAATCCCTAAGTATTTTCAAATTTTGCTGGATTAAATGGTAAATCACTTGTTTTGGCCAATTAGTATAAGATCCACAGTAACTGCCATAGTTTACCATGTTTACAATATTTCAATATCACCGGCAAACTGTGTCAAGTTACACTCAATCCATCAATTAATCATCCACCACAACACTCATATACCGCTTGAGGAAAAAATCCAAGCACGAGCCATTTTCAACTCCACTTTTTGACACTTCTAGAGAGTGTTTGGCTAACGCAAAGTATGACCCGTTTATCAGTGAGATAGTACATTAACGAATTCATTAATATTCTCGTTGCCCCATAAGCTTCGAACTTTCAAATTAATATGATATCGTTGACTGTATAGAATGTTTTGGAAACACCGATGTAGCAAGCATTTAAAACAAAACCTTCTTCTAGTGCTTTGGTGCATTCCTCGAATGTAGTTTGAATGCTAGAATGAAAGATGTATTATGCTGAGTTCCAAATATTTTGATTTGCTAAATGTTGTCGCATGCCAGTAGTCGAAACGCGCTCTATTAATTTAGACATTACCGGGAGTAGTGTTACCAGTTGTAGTTTGAAGTATCTGAACGGCCATGATTTGCTTAACGGTTGTACTTTTCCTTCAAGTAGCTGAGATTGTACAGGCTCATGAAAGGAGCAACACTTGCAAAGTATTGTCGGGGTAATTTGGTCTGAACTACGAGACTTGCTGTCGTTTATTCTGCAAAGTTCCCATCTTAATCTGTTATTCTCGAAGGTCATTTCACTCAATATCATCTAATGTGATATATTTGATAAACGATGATTCAAGATGCATATATATGCACATGTAGGATTGACAATATGTGAGTAAACGTTTTCTGAAGTATCTGCTGTATCTCAGGCAGATTGAGACATTCCCTTATATATATATATATAT
>JACCGJ010015147.1:0-12176 GCA_013407085.1 Atriophallophorus winterbourni | reverse complement strand
AAATACAACTTATGGTAGTTTGTTGTGAGTTCTATAAAAGAGACCTACTAAGCCGTATATCATTTCCTGGAGTTCAGCTTGATATTCATATTACCTTCGGGCTTTATGCGAACTCAATTAAACATACATTTAATTAGTTTACTAGGACTACCATTTCAATTTATTAAAGGCGATAGCAAACACCATCGAGCTACTTATTAAGTAATATATACGGATTTTTCTCACATTTCCCAAACGGTTCTGTGTTGGTACGATACAGCGTTTCTTGAACTCGAACTGGATGATCAACAATCGTAGCACCAAAGCCTTCGCTCAAACTCATACGGGAATACCGGTCAAGGCTAAATATGTTTGTTTAAAATATTGCGCGAATGATATTGTTCAAAATTTACCATATTCATACATGTTGGGGAAAGTAGGCATGACAATACATACATACACCCATTTGTGAACTATACAACACAAGCTTGGCTGTAAAATGATTGCTCTACTCGAAAGAAATTATTATAAGGCAACCAAACGTTTTACCAGATTGTATAACACACTATTTGAGCTGCGATTTTCTCGACCCTGCTTAGACGGTCATAGAAACATTTATTCAATTCAATTTAATGTTCTAAAAAGCATATAGCTTTTCAAAACTCACAGAATAATTCAGTCCGTGTATGTCTTCTATGGAACAGTTTACGGTCAGAACTGGTCGTCACCGAGAGAAACGACTTTCAAATAAAATTTTAGAAATTTCAGGTTGAATAATACTGTGTTGTCTCCGTTTTACTGAAAACCATCAGTGCTTCACTTGAAAACAAATTTACTAAAACACACATTTCCGAATGACATTTCTTCAGCCGATGCCATACTTGAAGTTGTTACTATTTCTCTTTTGTATCACATGGATCGAAATAAGAAAATAATATTTTTTAATTGTATATGTATATCCTATGTTATTGTGCAGCAATTTGCTTTCTTCCGAAAATATTGGATCTAACATCAACATACCCATGTGTATAATTGTGTAGAATCATTGGAGGTCAAATCACGCTTTACGTCATAACGTGTATTACGCAGTTTACACAGCTTCGAGGACACACTTCACTTACGCGTTTCACATCCACTGATTGATTGCGTCCGAATACACCAATGGGTTAAACCTTTACTAATTTAACCACGTCCACTCATGAATCCACAGGGGAACGCCAGTTGTTCAGAATGTTTATTATGCACATGAGAACGAATGAAAGATACAGCTATGTTTAATAGGCAAGGCCCATTAAAACAATCGCCTCCACAATCAGTCTGTGCTGAGTCTTAATTTGATCAAATTTATCAGTAGATCTCGTGAAAACCGTTTCACGTCATGCAAACACAACATTAGGCACGTTTGACCGACTTTGACGAATTGGATATAGTTCAATAGCGAATGGACATTGTTCATCTAGTCCTGTTTCCAAAAATGTGGTTACATGACAAGTTCTAATGCGATCCCCGTGAAACCCGAATTCTTACGGGCTTTCAATTTTTGTCTTCGGCCTTTTCGGCACTTCCTACACTTATGTTTTGCTGGAGAGTGTTGTAATGCATATTGCGAAAACTAGTGATTCACACACATCGATAGTGAAATTCACACATCTGCACAATACGATAGAAACACGCAACCGTTGACGACTGCTTGAATGTGGTTTAGCCGGTCATATTTGGGATAGCCCAATCGTAAAGATGGATGGAATTGACTGTCTACTGGATAATTCATGTGAATATACAGTTTTAATTCAAACAACATGATGCCAATAGTATTTGGGCAAAATACCGGGTTACTGAAGGGTCTGCGCAACGCATTCGATCAATCCCTATCTATATATAACTCATGTTCTATTGTTGTTCATAGCCCGGCACTTATATAATATTACATGGTTGATTCCGTAGGACATGCTGTACTACTGATTCTGAAGATACTTTTAAGAATAAGATACTTTGAGCGTCACCGCTATTAAATTCAATTCGATTTTGATGGTCTTAAAATCATACGGCTTTACAGAAAACCACAGAATAAGATGGAAAGAACGAATAATGCAACGCGCGAAAACGGAATTTAGTTGCTTACTGAGCATTTAAAGAATCAGGTAAAAATCCAAATTGCAGAACTTAAGCCAGCTACTGCGAGGCGGGTTTTGAGGGTTTTCTCTCTCACAAGAATGCCTGATCATTTCGAAGTAGTACTGTTGCATACTGTGATCTGTAGTATCGGCTACATTTGTTTCAGAGGTATCCTAAAGGAAACAACGTAACTTTATAATAGTACATTCAAATTTTGAGATTCGAAACTTTGTGGTGACAAAATGCGCATAGCTTCACAATTACAATGACATAGTAATTATTCGTTCATGCAAAAGAAATAGCACATAATTATGTTCATTGGAGAGTGCTTCTGTTACTAAATGTCAATTGGCAAACCATAGATGGCTGCAGCCGTATACAGAATTAGCAGTAATAAGCTCGGTCCACTGAAAATAGAGCTCGGTCCCCGGTTAAGAAGGAACAACTATCACAATGATTGTACACACAATAATAATAATTACACACGCACATCATTATACCACATATCGGCCATGAAGGAGAACCTGCACTCTAAATGTACAACAGTTTGTTTCCGTGTCATTTTAGTAAGGTCAAATTGTTCTGCGTCCTCACAAGTGTTGAGATTAATCAATCAGTAGTTACAGCGTAGTGAGTTATGGATCAATAAGAAGTCCAAACACCGTAGCCCTCGTATTTTCAGGCCATTTGAGTACACTCATATGAAAGTATGTTTAAGAGGTCACTTGTCACCGGTAAAGTTACACAATCAGTCAACATTTTGTTTGGCGTTCTTTAATCTAGCACAAGTAGCTGTTGCAAGCAAGGTGCACAGAATTTTGCTGTGCCTCAACGTGCCCGAAAATGCATCGAAATAAACTTAAAAACCAGGAAGAGGGCTTATATAGGAACATGCAATGTCAACTGTTGTTTGTATTAAGGATTTACAGAAACGATTAACTTTTTCCGATTTAGTCAATTGTAGTTGAAGATGGCGATAAGTACGCGAGAGTTTACCAACATCTAACGTTTGCACATTCGAAAGTCTCGGTCAAAACGTGGAATAGCACACAAATAAGAAATTTTTGTTCAAACCTATTCATGTTACGGCACAAGATGTTTGCACCAGACTTGCGTTAAAGTTCTATATTCGAGCCTTACCTATGTTATTTCTTCAACGTTTCAAGTCACACGGATTCTAAATGACGGCAAATAGTAAAGAAGCGGTTGTTGTGTCTGTGGTGGAAAAATGTTTTAAATACAGTTAGTTTGTTACAGAAAACTTGTTCTCAAATGCTTCATTATGCAGTGGATGCGACCCTCCTTGTTTGACCGCAGAGTCATCCAGAGCGTAATTACTCCTTAATCGCCCAACATGACCGTTTTAAAAGCTATTTTCCCCAGGATTTATTGCCAAATTTCCCGAATGTACAAATGAAAAGGCAACAAAATTTGAGTGGAAAATTGCTGATTTAATTTGTTGTATTTAATAGTACATGAAATTATGTTTTTAATTATTTTCTTTCGATTACAGAGATAACTGGAAAAACAAGCAAGTACATCTTCTAAAGGTAACTGGTGGGCTACACAAAAAAATCTGTGGATATGTCTAAGAAACCGCCATTTATACATATGTTTTGTTTAAAGCTTCTTTGAAACAGAAGAAGAACAAAGCTTTATTCGAAAATTTTGGAAATTTCATCTTCCGGCTAATATTAAAAGCAGCAAATTCTATGCAAATTACACATGAAAAGCAAAAATATTCAGAGAATATATACACATGATAGCAACGAGATAAATTCTACTGTAGTTGTTTAATACGCAGTTTTCTTTTGACTTAGGTATCGTGAAGCAAGTGAGAAAAATGTCCTCCGATATGCAGACGTTCTATAAGACGGTATGATGTGTATTGTTCGAGTCTTTAAAGAAGATTGACTTTTAAGGAAATTCTCATGCAGCGAATGAAAAATCTCATTAAGGATAGTATTTATGAGCCGATCGCATGAGGAAAAATGTTGTTGCAGAATATTTTTCAAGAATATCCTCATGGGAAATATAGCTTGCTCGTGAAACAATCATGATGCAACGTTTGAGCAACGAAAAGTCTTTTGAAAGAAGTTCGGGGAAAATAACAGGTGAACAGAACAGAATATGTAGTAATATACAAGAGAATAAAAAGTGAGAAATTAGCTAAGACTCAAAGCCGAGAGAACGAATACGAAAAGCATTAAAACGCCTACGAACTTAGTAAGTAGATTATTCAGATGATTGGTCCAAGTAAGGTTGTCGGATATGGTAACACCTAGATACTTGGCGTATTTCCCTCTAGTCAGGTCCGTGGACATAATTCTAGATAAAGCAAGAGTAGTGCGAATTGCTTCGCGACATTCACCGAGCAGGTTAGCGAACACAAGTTCAGTACATTTTTCAGGATTTAAAAACAAGCATCTCTGTTCTCATCACGTAGTAATTTCATCTAAAGAAGCAGAGAGTGGATTTGAAGAGTCGTTTTGGGTACTGCTTTTCTAATGACTACGTCATTTGCGTATTTCAAAGTGAAAGTAGAGGGCAGTGGTGAAAGCGCAGCCATGTATACTGAAAAGTAAAAAGGAGATAAAATCGTTATTTGAAGAGCCCATTTCTAAGTCGGGATCGTAGCCTGTTGTTTTCAACGGATTGAGGTCTATCACAAAATTATACCCATATAAATTTAATTAAAGTGCCTGGTATGGCTCGTGTTGTGAGTCGGTCCGTAATTTAGAAACGATCGACAGAGCCGAACGCGTTCAATTCCATTCAATTTCATGATCCACCGATTAATATGGGGATTACGAATAACATAAGTAGTTAAAACGGGATTTGTCAGCTTACTGAGCACTTCAGAAATCAGGTAAAAATCCATAGGACAGAAACTGTTTTCCATCGGTTGGATAGCACATGTACATCTATGGGGTCAAAATGTATAGTTTACTTCGATTCAGGGGTTCAAAGTTCAAAGCTTTTATGGTGTAGAATATATGTGTTGCTCAAGACAAAAAGGAAAAGGAAATTATGTGTACAATGTTTGGATTAGTCTACATGAGTTTGTCCAAGTTCGATTTGAATATATCCAAGTTGGGTGAATATGCGACATTACACGGTAGGGATTCAGGTAAAACATACACGTACAGAATAAAAATACCATCGACAGATCAGTCTCGAGTCTGGAATAAGTACTTTGTAGTCATGACTCCGGCTGGTTCGGGGTGGTAGTCGTGTGAGTAGTTTATTCAGGGGATGGTTGGGTGTATGCAATATATTGAATATAAGAATCAAATCACTTCTAAGACGGCGGTAGCTAGAGTCGAAGAGATTGAAACTTGTAATACGATATTCGTATTGTTCGTATAATCAAGAAGACAAACTTGGTCGGCTAATGATTTGCTGTCGATCTCTTTCAAAATTCTGTGAGTTCGAAATAAAACGGCATCAACTTTAAAGCGTTGCCTCCGGTAAACAAATTGTTTATCTTAATTTAATGATGGTACCCTCTGCAGGCGTTCAAGAACTAGGCTTTCTATTATTTTTTAAACTTGTGAAGAGCATGCTGTAAGGCAAACTTTTCTGAAGATTTCTTGAAGACCGGTGTAATGCTCACAGTTTCCCAACCCTTTGAAATGATACTGGCCGAAAGGCAACGGTTGAAAATGGAAACTATCAGGTTAGCAATCCATGGCGCACATAGTTTAAATACCATTGGAGTTACCCTGCTTGAGCCAGGGGCTTTGTTCAATTTTAACCTAAAGGGTATTCAAAGAACATCTTTTTATGTAAACTGAAATATGCGTCATTTGATAATGAGCATCTGAAAGTTGTCTGCTTATTATGCGCATGTGTTTCACCACCAAGATCCAGATTAAGTTTATCCAGCAAGCGGCTTGGCAACCTGTGCACACTGTCCTGGCCGCAAAGTTTTCTTAAAACCTTCCATAATTGTCTAGTGTCCTTTTAACCTAGCAGTTAATTTACATACATCTGATTAAGATGCTTAATTTCAGATTTTATGGCTGCGCAATCCTATTAGTGTAGATGACGAAAAATTCTTAGGTCTAATACATATTTTTTCAACTGGACAGCAAATGATTTTCTAATGTGTCTGCCATTTCATAATAACATCAAACCCGGATGACGAGTTACGCCGAAGAAGTATATTATGGGCTTCTGTCTTTTCACAAAACTATTGTAAACGAAACGATCCGTTATTTTGTCGAATGGCAGAACGGCATTACTTAAAGCTTATATACTGACAACTATGTAGATGGGTCTTATGTTAACGGAATTTACCGGTTAAATTTACTGCACTTGTTATGTTTTAACGAATAGCATTATTTCGCGACATACCAATTTAAAATGATAGGTATTATATCAACTAAACCCAGATGATGTGCGGCTTGTGTAAATTACAAGTTTAATGACAATATCATTTAGGCTTTGTGTCATGTACTTTGGCAAAAACTGAGTCATAAAATCTTGCTGAGTTATTTTTTAAGTTTTCACGACCGTATTCATTAGCTGTCTGCACAAGAAAAAACAACCGGTTCCATCTTGATAATTTTCTCCATAATAGTATGTGGGCATGAAATGGCGGTATCTATTTTAGGGGAATGCGAGATACTTCAAATTGGCAAGCCCTTTTAATACATACATCATTTCGAAGCCGGACGAGACAGCAAAATTATTTTGGATACTGGGTAAGCGGTAGTCTGAAGAACAGCGTGTATTATACAAACGCGATTCTCTGTTTCCAGGTATGCTACGACAGAATTTTATATCATTTGCAGATGGTACATCGCCCAAGTTGTACAAAACGTATATACTCTCAACTATGAAATACTCATTGAAATCTTGGAAGTCCTGGCACGAATTTGAATATTATTGCTTAACAGACTATACTACAGCCAAACCAAACTTGGCATTAGCTTTCAGAAAACATCGCATCAGGATGATTAAGTCTTCCCACCTCGAATCATATAAGCCTCCGGGGTTAAGCGCCATTACATACACAATATTGCATGCGACATATAACCGGCTTACATATTTATTCAAATATAATAAATCGCGACACACACGTAGCTACGCAGCTATATTAGAGCCTCTCCATTCCCGATTTGTCTGATACATTTGCTCTTAATCTCCTAGTACCTGCTTTCTTTGCAATGTGTTCACCGAAACTTGTTGCAGCTTTCGGTAGCCAGAGATTTGCTCGAAATTTAGACATTTATTTTAAAGCGATTTGACATCACATATTTGTTGCGTCATAACGATCAATTCGGTTAGATATACGTGATATTTTATGCAATGGTTGATTTTAAAATCGTGAATAAATCACAATTGATAAAATCAAACTGTGGTTCATGATTAAGCGTTGAAAAACTTATAATGATTGATATTCAGTTGCAGCTCACATTTTTTTCCAGAAATTCACGACTAAACTATCATATCAACAATTAACCTCATCGAAATATACAGAGTCGTTGAAAGTTACAAGCGGGGTATATATATACGAGCTTTCGCTAACGGGAATTTGAATAGAATTTCCCCTAGATGGAAGCAAACATGTACTTAACATAAAGGCTCTACAATACATAATTTATGCTTAGGCTCCTGTTAGAAATACAGGGAGTAGTGAAGTTAATGTGATGGCACTGCAAATGCCAGATACGGTTGATTGGCAACATCAACTTGTATGGTAAGATACAATGCAATAGCTAGGATTTCGGTAGATTCCACTTACCAGTCTCTTATTCAGCGAATCGCTTTACTCTCGCAGTCTTGATATTTCGATTCATGGTAACTACGACCATCAAACATTGACTGTTGAATTGCGTGTGCTGCTGTAAGACACTTATAAAAGTGTGTGATTCGAACAACATGTGCTTGTGGTTGATATATGATTTGAAACATCCAGTTCAAACAGTTTTCAAGTTTTAATCCCTGTAAATAAATTCATCTGTCCAGAAAAAGGAGTGCCAGAATATTGAGTAACGCAACGAAGTTCATCTCACTTGAAAATGATTTTGAACGATCTATTCAATTTGCACGAGCATTCAATAAGCATCTCTCAGAACATAGAATTCAGAAATGTTACGGTAAAAAATGTGTGGAGGCATATAGTACTTGCAGATTAGTTTAATTGTGACATTCATTTCCTGCTCACGGAAAATTTTGAAATTATCTAAATAACACACATTTACAAGTACCAAATTAACTTCGAATTACTTTGACATATCATTGCTTATATAACGGCGCACTGTTTCGAAAATGATCATGCAAATAGCTCGAGAAATTCTACAGTACACTTGTGCTAAATTTGTCCTATCTGCAAACACATTCATGAATATTTTCGTCAGCTTAAATTTATACTAGACAAAATGTAAGGAAACGTTATGCACACAAAATCATACGCTCAAGACACTGTACGTAAGGTGAGAAACAAAAAAATTGCAGGAAAAACTAGTTCAAATGTAACACAAAACTTCGACGCTGTATAAAACCACATCAAAGGTAACATAAATCAAATTAATGCGGACATGCATCTGATCATAAACTACAACCGAGCATTCCGTAATAATAACAGGAAGCTGATAAAATTAGTTGCGTATACGTCCATAATTGATACATGCGGCCATGTACTGAGCATTTTAGACGGGTAGGAATATGCTTAATACAATGCTGGTATATTGTCTATTTCTCGAAGGCCCATTTATTCAATATCTTAGATATCTTTGTCATATAAAGGTTAATAATGAAGTCATCTCTTTAATATAGTATATCTTCCTGTTGATGTTTTTGTCTAATATTAATCCATCGAATGAAAACTAATCCAGATTTGCTATTTCAAAACATTCATCATCATTAGCATCATCAGCTACTTGTATACCTCTTCTTCTTATTGTCATCACACATGTTACACATAACGGATTTCCTAAAACGGCGCATTCACCATAAGTATCCATATACAATTGCACAGTTATCTTAGTTCCTTCCGTATTTAGAACACGTTTGCTGAATCGTTGCGTTGGTAAGTATATAGCGGATGCTGCGAAGTCCGTGTGAAATCACTGTCGTGAATGGCAATTTCTCTCATTCCATCCAAATTCCTCGCAGTGTCCTGTAGGGTGTAATTCATTTTTCTCCTTATTTTCTGTCTACATCACTCTAACTACTAAATACGCTAAAAAAAGTTTCCGTTGCTTTCAACCACTGCAGAAGCGTTGACCATACTGCACTAAAGTCAATGATCAATACCATTGGCTATCGGCCAAACTCACTCGGCTTATCGTTACATTCTCAACAAATTAACGTAGTAGTCTTTTCCAACTTCGTTGGTCATCAATGTCCAACCTTCCTTCAAGGAATTACTCTGGTTTCTTTTAATGGCTCAGAGTTCAGAAAATGGTGTTGTTTCAAATATCTTGGCGTCAAGTTATCACAGTCTCAACTGGTCTGATCATGAGACCGCTCAATTATTGAAGGTTTACCGCTTTCCTTTCAATTCTATCAATTCTTTCTGTCCCACCTGATGTATTTAGGCATTTGTTTGCTACTGCATTGTTTCCCAGTATTTTATGCATCCCTTTTTATCTTTTCCAGTCTTCCAAAAAAGAATTTCTGGATGGCCAAAAGAGGCTTCAAGTCTACCTAACGACTGAGCTGTGCCTCTATCGATTTAATTTTATATATGATCGTCGATCAACACCTCCAGGAATGTGACAGATTGATCAGACTCATTTCATGCATTAATGAACACTCACTACAAACGGGGATGCGCAATGCTACACGTTCTCATCTACACGACGCCAAGAATTCGCCTCTTATTCAAAGATAAAGAATTCAGGAATTTTTTGCTCTTTGTCTGCTATTTGTTTGATGAAGCAAAGGTTATTTTGGATCTGAAGACACAACCGATATTATGAATTTCGCCATTAAATATTTATCCTAGCAGTGCTTAATAATCATTTTCGAAAACTATATTTGTGTGTTTGAATTAATTTGATTGGCAAAAAATTCATGTACCAGAATAAAGTCATTTTTCTTCTTCCCTACCTGGTCAGTTTGAAGTGTTTGACACGAGAGTAATTATGGCAACTGCAAATTTTTTTAAATGTCGTGGTCTATTTTCTATGGAACGGGTGATAGGGTCGGGACGCCTCTTGAGCACAATGCGTTATTTCATTACCCAATCCATTTCCGCAATGAAATGTATGAAAAATATTGCTTCGGTATGCGCTTTTCCAATCATTTAGCTGGGGTAGACCGATTGCGTGTATAACAGAACCTCGGTATTTAATATATTCGGGCTCCCATTTGCCAAGTGATCGCACCACAAAGAGCAGATAAACTTGTCACTCATTTTAACATTTTGGACAACGTTTTCTCAGGTGAATTCGCATGAAAAACGCATTTATCTTGTCTGAAACCGAATTAAATATGCTCTTGTGAACAGGAGTTTACGATTCGTCCGTTGCTTAGGACTGAGCACGAAAATATTTTATGTGAAAATCTGCGTCGAATAAATTAAACCACAGTTCCATGTTCTGTCAACTGAGCCTAAAACCATTAATATTTCCGTTTGTTTCGGTAGGTTGCGTGACACAAACGAGTAAATTTACTCAACGGAGCAATAGCAATTTTAGGACAGGAAATATTTATATCTGGTCAAAAACTTATAACTGGAATAGTATAGTTGTTTCCGAGGATTTGTGAAATACTGGAACGAATTCGGTCTATCGTAAATGTCTGGAGATTCGTTTGAATGGTAAACTTTTGGTGCGATGGATTTGCGTAATTACCCCATGATGAACATTTCGGCTTATGCTTACCTGTTTTGGCCAATTGCTTTATATTTGAGTGAATGACCACTCACCTGATGATTGAAAAACTTTGAATATTACCAGTCATATGTGATAACTAATATTGGCATGCATACATCAGCAGGGGTAGCATGTAAACATTTAGTCCGCGGCATGGCACAATCAGGATATACTTACTTCGTTTACAAACGTTTAGAGTGTTGATCAGCATAGCCTGTTATGCGACCGCCCTTCGCTTTGATTAGCCAGGTGAATACTGTGTGCATGGGACATTGGATAACACGTTTGATCGGTGTAAGCGACGTTTACCTTGGCTACCAAAATCACATTTGTGAATAACGCGTCGTGTGTGAATAGTTGTGAAATCGTCATTTCGATTTGTCAATCAATAAAGCATAAGCAGAAGTAACGCATCGTGTGGAGTAGTGTTATTGTGAACAAGCGGTCTTAATGCATAGGTCCTTCAAAATAAGCCAATAAAGTTGTGGGCTATAAAATGTCGAGTCTTTGTTGCGAGATTTGCATTTATGATGAAGCTGAATGAGCTGACCAATTACCGTTATATCAAATAACAAATAATGGTACAATGAACTGTCTCAGCTGAAAATATGTTCACCACAAAATGGCACTTTCATAGCAAAGCATAATTCATGCGAACAGGGGAAATAATAATAAATCGAGAATCTCTAAAGTAAAAAATAAATGTAACATATGAGTTTGCTTTATATGATCAATCAAGTTTTAAACGCTTGTCAGATGAACCCTCATCTCTCTACTTCTGTCTCTTTAACTGTTTACAAAATTGCATACTCTATGCAAAGTCTTGTTATTCGCTTGCTGTTTGTTAACTCTGTATTCAACACTTGGCAGCCTGAATGCATGCATACGCGGTTGAGCTATAAATCATATGATGTAAACATGGCATTGCACTAACCAGTCGATTCCGCACTAATCAATAAGCTCAGTCATTCCGAAACTAGGATTCTCATAATTAAATCGTTGCGTGTTGATTTTCTTACATTGCTAGTAAAAGATCTGAACCCGTTGAACCAAATCCAAATCCACCTAGAACTAACACCCTGAAAATTTACCAAGTGAACACCCTAATACCGAATATAATTGTATAAAGAAGTATACCTATACCGGTTCAATGTTTATCCTGTTTAACACGATGAAAGAAATTCCGAAGACCTTTCTTGAAACATAAAGTTGGTGAAGCAACACTTCTGAGTGCAATCACTTTGTACCACT
>JACCGJ010015141.1:0-16384 GCA_013407085.1 Atriophallophorus winterbourni | reverse complement strand
TGAAGTGAAGTCGTCGGTGCTTATTTTCGCTGATGAGGCAAAGTTGTGGCGCAAGATAAACTTCACAGACGACACGCAGAACCTGCAACGGGATCTCGATATGATTTACACTTGGTCCTCAAACAACGAAATGCCACTGAATGCTTCGAAATGCAGTCTATTGTCTCTCAACAGCAAGTCCAGCAAAAAATATTATCTTGGTCGCACTGTTATTAAACCTGCCTCCTTCAAAAAAGATTTAGGCGTGATTATCCAATCAGACTTAGGAAACTCAATGCAAAGTCGACTGGCTGCCTGCAAAGCTGAAAGCAACTTGGGTCTCCTTAGAAGAGTCCTAGGTTCGTTTGACCCCAATATTGTCTGCAAATGGATTTCAACGTACATCCGTCCTCATGTTGAATATGCTATACCAGCATGGGATCCTTGGTTGAAAAAAGATATTCTGCTATTGGAAACTCCACAGCGCAGAGCGACAGAACTCGTCATGGGACAATCTAATTATCAATACGAAATGAGACTTAAATTATTGAAGTTACATTCAGCTCAATACAGGCGGAAACGAGGAGCCTAATATTCATTTGGACAGTGCTTAATCAAACAATTCACCCTTGCAGTCGTTTGTTTCATCTTTCCCATACCACCTATCTGCGAGGTCACACTTTACCAACAGCACAGTGGGTTGAGCTGCCGCAAATATGCATCTTCTGTTCGCAATGTGCAATTGTGGAACAGTTTACCTACTCATGTGGTACAATCTAGAACCGTTGACTAGATATCCACATGGACAAGTACGTTTTTTAACGTTTGGCAATAATCTAACAATAATTTGATATTTTTTGCCATCTGATCCGATGTACATTTTTGTGGGTCTTGTAAAGCATAGCTTTTTACCTGCATATCATCTATGAATAAATCACCTAACCTGGTCTGCGCATTTTCTTCCCGAATAATGCCATTTACAGAGATGTCTTGCGCGAATTTCCCAACTTAACACGCCTAGCATCATACACGGAGCGACCTACCCACGATGTTCATCATCACATCGTCACTGAAAAGCCTCCAGATTTTGCTAAAGCTCGCAGGCTGCTGCCTGAAAAGCTGAAAGCAGGAAAATACGAATTTGGCACCACACTGAGACTGCCTGGCGAAAGGGTACTAACGGCGAAGCTGTACCAGCATCCTACTGCTCGAGACTAAAGCAAAACTTTCAGTCTATCAAGCCCGTTCCCGTACGTGTTGCCGATCGCACATCATTTATCCACAACGACCTCAAGAGTTGTCCGTACGTTTTTGTTCGAGTCGATGCTGTTAGAAAGCCCTTATAAACTCCGTACAAAGGACCATTCAAAGTAATGGAACGCAAAGAGAAATATTTTGTTCTGTTACGCAACGGCATCAAAGACAAAGTTAGCATCGATCGCTTGAAACCTGCTTACGTCGAGCGAAAGTCATTACAAGAAGCTACCTCTTCGACTCCACCCACACAACCTACCACTAACAGTGATGACCTCTCAAATCGCCCTTAACCGTAGTATGTAACCCTTCACCACGTAAAACACGTTCCGGCCGTAGAGTGAGGTTCCCCGCAAGACTGGTTGAATACATACCATAAACATTGTATCGAGCGTTCATCCGTCGATTCACGCTCTAGGGGGGGGAGTTCTGTAGCAATTTGTAATTTCACTTTCTTTTCAAATGTATTTCCATTTCCATCGATGCTTGCTTTAAACAGCGATTTGTACATTCTTATTTTTGTGCCATTTTCATCCATTAATTTAGAAATTATTGTTCTGTTCCGATAATCGATATTGCCATATCGATCTATCGATTTCTTCTTGTCATTATCACTCATAGACTATTGATCTCCCGTTTCGTTAAATGAGGGCTGATATTATTTCTACACACTCTGATCTGTGTGAAGGCTGACAGGCTGATGCAACCAATAAGAATTCAACCAATCAAAATAATCTGTATGAAGGCTGACAGTAGTTTTGGCATTAGCCAACCAATGAGAATTCAACCAATCGAAATAACCTGAAGGACAACCGGTGTGAAGGCTAACATTAGTTTTGGATGTTGTCCACCCTCTAATTTGACTTTATTAAGTGAAAAAACATTTTGGGATGTGACTACTCAAAAATGAAAAGAATTGATCTAAAAACGGTGTTTAATCAACGAATCACTGTGAACCACAAACCTTATAATAGAGGAATCGTGGTGAAAACAATTGTATTGTGATTGAAATCAACGGTAACGTTGTCAGACAACTACAAACTATGCAGATGTAATTTAGTTGAAACGATTGTTGTGATGTTGTTTATGATGCTCAGTGAAATTGGAATTTAACCGAATAAACAGTGTTTCGATTTATGTTTGTCTAGAATGTGATATGTTTAGCGAACAGTGAATTGTATTCATGATTATAGCTTTATAGCCAAAGTAATGTGTTGCTCATATACCCGCACTTGCACGTCACTAACGGTTTCTTCCTGTTTGCCTTTATCGCAAACGTATATCCAGTAGTTAGCAAACTTCAGAATTAATCAGATACCATTTCAAATAAATCGCCGAACGCATCTTATCAAGCGAATTCAACAATTGTCGTATTTCCAATAGAGCCTTCATACAGATTATTTTGATTGGTTGAATTCTTATTGGTTGCATCAGCCTGTCAGCCTTCACACAGATCAGAGTGTGTAGAAATAATATCAGCCATTTCACAGGAAGTACAACAGAGGTACGACAGTGATGAAATTTCCGTTGGATCAACCGCTACAAATTCTTTCCCGGCAACAATCAGCATTTCAATTCAACGACAAACATAGTGCAAACATTTATCACATCACCTCACATAATATAAATTTTAATGATAGATGTTAGATATTTCACAAATATATATTCGATTCGATTTATTTTCTAAATTCTGCAATGCCGCTCAAATGACATTTTATGAATGATAGCTGTGAACAAACACAACCAACCAGTTTGTATCGGTATATTTTACAAACAACACCTTCACATATTCACATTGAGCCGCTTGATGCCAATGTCATTTTTCATGTTGATAATGATTTCTATTTGATCAAAGTAATGTGTTGCTCACATTCCCATCCCTTACGCACCACTACCGGTTTCTGGCTGTTTGCCGTCGTCAGGTGGAGACAGTAAGATCAGGTTCAGTGAGCCTTGAAACAGTGGTAAAGTGGTACACAAAGTTATGTTCGTGTAAAGTGATACACAAAGTTATGTTTGTTTACCACTTTAACACTGTTTCAAGGCTCACTGAACCTGATCTTACTGTCTCCACCTGACGACGGCGAAACAGCCGGAAACCGGTAGTGGTGTGTAAGGGATGGGGATGTGAGCAAAACATTACTTTGGTCATCCATATGCGCCTTGAGTGCTTTGACCAAGAATCACTTTGTGATTCTGTGTCTGAACATCGTGGTTCGTTGTACGGACCCTATATAACAGTGGCATACAAGCATAACTTTAGATATACTGTGATTATTAAGGACAATTGGGGACGACATAAGTATTTATAAAAATAAGGAATTGACAATTAGAAAGATGTCGAGGTTTGCCATTGACAGCTATGCAATATATGCCTGGCTTTCCAAAAGTAATCATGTTTGCTGTAAGAACATTAATCGCTTCTTATACATGTGTTCCACTACCACTTTCTCCGAAACAGGTTTTCAGATATCACGTATCGCGATATACACATTACACCAGTACACAATGCTATATTGTTCACGTTCATTCTTTTCGTTTTTCCAGCTTTGTTCCAATGTCGTTACATTATGCTCTAGCTGTAATCGTGGCTATTTGGGCAACACCTCGCATTCTCAATTCATCAAGTTGATGAAGGTACTTTTCAACCAACTTCAAACCCTCCCTCTTAGGACATGTTGGGGTCTATTATCGAGGTGGCGCACTACTAATAGAAACCAGTGGCCCGGGCTATTAATACCATTCATCACTACCTTCCGTAGTGTTCAGGTACTCCGTTCCATTTCGTGGGTTCAGTCGCGTCCCACAGACCACGCTTCAAACAGACGAAGTGAAAAACGTTCCCTGTGGAACTAGGTGAGATTTATCCTTTCCACGCGTCTTAATTTCGTTGATAGTGTCGTTTTCCTTCAAACTTTCACGCTTTTTGTCTTTCACACTATTTAAACGCTGATTTTCGCCCACAATTCCGAAAGGTTCCACCACGTTTAAGCCTTCGAACCTTTATTCAGGCGACCCGATTATCATTGGCCCTTGAAATTTTATTTTGTTTTCATATGCTTCTGTATATCTGGTTGTATTTAAAGCTTGTATATGCTAAACCCTCCGTGGGTTAACTATTCCCAGCATACGTGTACTGCGTCAAATTGTAGCAAAATCAACTCTTTCAGACTATTGTTGTTAGCCTCCTTCGGTCGATGTCGACCATGGATGTGCATCACTAGCGCATTATAGTTTTATGCTCCACATCTTTTCAGCTGACTAATCTGGTCTATTTCGGAAGAACACTTTTTCCCGTTGCACTCACAGCGATAGGCAGTAATCGTTGGAACGATCTCAGTTACATGCTGACAGCATGATCAACGATCAGCAGCCGAGAGCAGCATCTGGTCTTTCCCAGTTTGCAGATGACGCTTTACACAGTGTATGGTATGGTATGAAAGCACAAGCCTGATTCAGGCAAAGTGCCGCACAGTCAGAGACTGCACATGGGCTGAGATACTGTCAGGTTGCCCAGGCCTAGACAGATATGAGGGGGGAATGGTAGTGAGACTTCAGCGTGTTTCAGCATGCAGATCACTACCGTTGGCCAATCAATTTAGCACGGTGTCTCCAACCGAAGCGGCCAAGAGCAAGTTCTTTTCAACTCGTAGGGTCAGTGTCAAGAGCATTCATATCTCGTTTGCAGACGTCTTTGTACTGTAATTGCGTTCCGCCCAAAGATTGACTTCCTGACTTCAAGTCGCTATAGAGTATGTCTTGGAATACGACCATTTTCCATTCTCTACGTATGACTCAGTTAGCGTTAGCGGGTTGAACATGCTTTGTACTTCCAGACTGAATGATTCATAAAATATTCTTTTTACACCGACGTTCACTTTATATCCAGCACAACTCTTTCTTTAAACTAATACCTTTCCTCGCTTCCACATGTGTTGCTGTGATTGAACAGGCCGGTTATGTCAATCGCGTCCTGCAGTGATTTCAAAGTTTGCACTTCGTTTACCATTCTTTCGCTTTCTTTCAAAGCACGTTGCTCGTAGTCCTATTATCCCTGCATTATTTGTTTAGAAAACGGGCACCTCGTGGTATGGTGTTTTGATGGAAAAACGTATGGGCGCGAGCATTTCGTTGTAACTGTTCGATATTGTTGAAAATAGTGTGAATTGTTTCTTTGGCTCTACCATTAGTATAGACGTGCCAAGGAATAGCTGTTTTCATTTTTCATAAGGAAATCACTCGAAAAGATACTTGTACCGCTGTTTCGCTGAACCGTTTCAGTGGCGGCGTTGTAATCTATTTCGATCGTGTTGAGGTGGTCAACTTTCTGTCCACCTCCAGCGGTAAGCACTGAACGAGTTCAGTCTAATCGCCCCATTCGTTCAATAGTCTACGATATCGTCAAGAATTATACGGCTGATTATGACAATACGTTGATTTACAACAAGATTCATCACGAGCTGAACCAATTTTGCAGTATTCATACCCTACAAGAAGTGCACATAGAAATGTTCGGTGAGTATATGTGCATCATGCGTTCGATTTGTTTGTGATGCTTTTTTGTATTTCTCTTTCAACTGCCTGGAAAAAACACGATGTTTGAGCAACCAGAATCCACCCCCTAGAGTTCAAAACGCCAATTCAGTGAATATTTTGTAATACCTAGGATTGCATCTACTTTTTCTTTGATGTGTGCATTGTCCTCTCCAATCAGCTTTCCAAATAAGCGTTCTTCTGACGGTTTCGTCTGAGCCTGTCCATCCACCAATTTCAACGAACGCTTATCATATTGTTCCTACACGATGACACGAAAAACACAGAAACCTGTTGTGCAATCGCGTAGTACAGCACTGATGACACGCTGTTATATTGATGTTCCACTAACATTCTGATATGTGGAAAGAGGTCGTAAAACCTTTTGACGACTGGATGCCTGAAAACCTAAATCGTTTATTACGTGAGGTTATCCGCCAGGTTTTCTAACCGGTTACAGCAATATTGACAGAACTCGTAGACACCTCAACTTTCATGTATACTGACTCCATATAAACCTAAGAGGTATAAATACGCGTCTTACTGTTCATAGGATTCTTAATATGTTCATCTCTATGATAATCACAGGGATCATAGTGTCTGTGCGTTTACCTACGAATTGTGAACATCTAGTGCTAATGATCTAGGGATATGCTTTCTATCATGTCTTTGATCAATCACTGGCAACCGTTATACAACCAGGATAACTTTCAGAGTTGCTAAATTTTAGACCTCCGTGCCTTGACCATAAATTCCAGTTATGTTTGTGCCTTGATTTCTCATATCTGGTTTCACTTCGCCTATTCTGTTTTGGTACGTACGGATGTGCTGTTCGGCTAGTATCGTGGTAAATTGATTGACCACATGTAGTGAGCTGCAGGCTGGATTCTCACTAACACCTCTATTCTTCATTTCCTTTCTCATTTCTGTCTAGGCCTTGGCAACCTGGCAGTATCTTCGCCCACGTTCAGTCTCTGACTGTGCGGCACTTCGCCTGCATCAGACTTGTACTTTCATACATACATACATTATTATTATTATTATTATTATTATTACACAAGTCTTTACAGACGATGTGCCAACAAGTATACCATGAAAAGGGTACATGATGAAAGAAAAATGTAGGTTCCATGGTTCTTGTTGAAGGCGACATACTACCCGGTTGCCAAGGCCGAAGTAGGGGGTTGGCTTAGGGGACCCCACCCGGAGCCTTTGACTCAAAAGTCCACCCGCAAGGCAGCGGTTTTTTCTTTCACGAGAGCCGGTCACTATTTTGAGGGTTCTTGCGCCTCTCTTGAAGTGCCTCGGCGATTGTTCGAGTACGCCTCTCTAGCCTTTGCACGACCAGGTGCAACCTGCAAGGCAGCAAGGATTTTTCCTCAGGGTTCACTCCCGAAGCCTTTTCCGCAATCGGGTATGCCGCAAGGCAGCGGAGGTGTGGAATAAGGGTTTTCCTTCCCTTAGATGGACTGCCCTCCCAGGCTGACGAGCTCCATCTACCCGGAGCAAACTGGTTTTGAGGCGCCAGTCATCCGCCTTCGCCCCTTCTCCTGTCAGTAAAAGCAGTTCCGCCACGTGCAAGCCATACATACATACATACATAAATACATACATACATACATACATACATACATACATACATACATACATACACACATACATACATACATACATACAATCATACATACAGTACTCATCGTTAATTTTCTGTGAAGATCTTCTCATATGCCGTTGATGAACTGTCTTTATATGAATGCTTCTTTGTGACGTCAAATTCGCACCACAAGCAAAACTTATATGGGTTTAGCATCATGCCTCTCTCTTTGCGTTATCAGAAAAGCGCTAAACGTTGCTTTTCACCTAATACTTGCTACTTGCTACAAAAGATTGTCCTGTTTACAATGGTACATCTCTGGCCGACATCGCCCGAAGAAAGCCAAGACCAAACCTTGTGACAAATGCAACGACATCGAATCCTCTTCCTGCCTCGTTAACATTCGGCTTATCACTCATGTTATACTGTTATAGCCATATCCAAGTTGAATTTCCATCAATCGCAACAGTTATAATGGTTTAATCGGTCATTATCTACCGCACATCGCCCTACGTACCTAGATGATTTCTCATTCACGTCGACCTTTTTACCATCAAATTAGTCATGAGCAGTTGTGTCAACTATGCATGCAACCAATAGAAACGGCTACAAGGCAGATGAAATACTTTCAAACTGTCCGCCTTCTGCTAACTTCACGTGCAACAGATATTAGGTTTCAGCTATCTAGTCAACAACTTGATAGTGCTAGCGAGAGTGCTTCCGCTCTTTCATCTACGCTGTTCTGCTGATACATCGACTGCTCCCAACGTCATCGGCGCCTTTCATGTTGGCACGGATGTGCATTTTAGCCGCGCAAATAACTATTCTAAATTGATTTACCAACAGTATTGAGCTGCATGCGCAAACCCGCTAAGGTTTCATTGTCAATCTCTCTAGGCCGTGGCACCCTGACAGTAGCTTAGCTCACGCGCGCTTTCACGCTGGGTGACACTTTGCCTGGACCCATACTCCGCCGTGAAGCGTGGCTATACACGCGCGTTGCACCGAGCCCGAACCGCAACGTTAGATACTGGCAAGTATATCGCACGCACCAACGGCCGATCGCTTCTATATATCGTACATCCTGTGACCTCAGCGGCCATGTCTCACATCCATAAAGTAGTACAGGATGGATCACTGCCTGGTAAACACGTATTTTAGTCTTTAGGCTGGTCCCGGGCCTGCGCCAAAAGGTGCCTTTTCGCGCACGATCAACCCTTAACTTTACTTCATATTTCGCCTAACCATTAGGCAACATACTGGAACCGAGCTATTTGAAGACTGGAGCATACTCGATTTGACAGCCCTGGACGTTCAATTGCTGGACGCCATATGTAACAGTATAAAAATTGCTTTGGTTTTTGCTGCGTTTATTTTGAGGCCGACTTTTTTGCAGCAGAACAACTACTACCCATTTCAAAGTTAAAAATCAAGTTCTAGTTCTTCCCATTGTAGGGGCAGTGTCCAGAGGTTCCATATCCATGTACACTGCAAATGTAGCCTATCCAACTCCCGAGCTGCCAATTTTGAACTCCTCGTAAGAAAGGATTAGTGCTCAGTACTGGTCCAAGCTAAAATTTCGATATTCTGGCCATGTCTTGCGCCTTTTTCATCCTAGAAAACGTTTATACCAACAACAGCTGTGAAATTGTTTTTATGGTGCCATCAAGACAGTTTCCTCTAATTAGCTGGGCCACGTCAACCTCAAATAAGAAGCCTTGCCGTATTTTCCAACGTCGACTTCTTTTGGAATAACCCGCCTTGAAAATGTGTTTGAAGAATAGCTTCGTAGAAAAATTCGTTACATACGTCTGTGCTTAAGATAGTGTCTGGTTGACCAGGTCTCGACATATATGAGGTGGAAGTGGAAATGACAGTGAGACTCCCGCGGGTTTCCGCGTGTAGCTTATTGCGATGGCTGATCAATTCATCCTGGTGTTGGACGGACATCACAGAAGTACTTCACAATCACACGCCAATGCACACCAAAGACTCACCATTGATGTTATATTACTTTTATTTTTGTGCGACTATCTCCTCCTGGAGGATTAGTCGGTTTCAATGAAGATTCTTGGGAATTTGTCTACAAAACGGCGTCCCCAGCACCACTCGGCGTTTGTTCGAGTCAGCTTCTTTAGCCGTTGAACAACTAATTGCGACCTGAAAAACAGCAGAGAGTTGCCAGAAAGAGATGGTGTGTACCAACTAACCGTTCCAGATTTTTCCTCAGGGTTTTCTCCCGAAGCATTTCCCGCGATCGGATATCCTGCAAGGCAGCGGAGGTTGAAAATCAGGGTTTTCCTGCCCTCCCAGGCTAACGAGCTCCATCTGCCTGTTGGTTGAAGTGGTTCCGCCGGGCTCGGGGAGCCACTCGTGCAGCCAGAAGCTGGACTTGGTTGTCAGAGGCTATTTGAGACGCACGCCATATGGGAGCATTTTATAAACAGTGGGAGCTTATCCAGCTCCGCCAAGGACGGTCCCGAGCCCGTCTGATAAAGGAGGAGGGTTGGGCTTAGGGCTAGCAACCATATCCCGTAAAACCTACATTGCTGCGGAAACGATGACAACAGATCCGTGGTTCGGTCATGTCTGCAGGATGGATCCCAGTTCGCATACGAAGGTAGCCATTCACTGGCTTCCGCAAGGCAAACTAAAACGGGGACGGCCCAAGGAAACTTGGCTCAGAACTTTGGAACGCGAACTACATGCCCAAGGATTCACGGTGCAGACGGCAACGGAAGCACCGACAGACCGGAACCACTGGCGTGAAGTTGTCTTCGCCTCATGTGCCACACGGCATGGAGAGGACTGAATGAATGAATGAATGGGAGCCTATCCACACTACCGACCCCGGCCAAGACAACCTTTGGAACCATTGATGTTATGTTATCCGTCTGACGAGAATATTATCCTTTCTCATACTTTTGTAATCCCGATTTATAAATTTATCAGCTCTGTTTATCATCCGTCGCAGATCAGATTAATGATTGAAACGCACCCTGCAAAACGATCTTACTATCATGGCACCTTGTTTGTTCATCCAAGCTGTTCGGGTGACGAAACCCGAAATACCGGAAGCAATTCGTCGAAATTATGAAGCAGTTGAGGAGGAAAAGACGAAACTAATGATCGCCATAAAACATCAAAAGGTCATCGAACGTGAGGCTGAAACGCAACGCCGCAGGGCAGTGATTGGTGAGTTTTCGTTTACTCACCATTACGGTGTTCTGAATTCCGTAGACCTGCTGATTAGTCTCATCTAAGTTGACACAATTCCCAAAGAAGCTTCTCTCATTCATGGTATGGTATGAAAGCACAAGCCTGATCCAGGCAAAGTACCGCACAGTCAGAGACTGCACGTGGGCTAAGCTACTGTCAGGTTGCCCAGGCCTAGACAGATATGAGGAAGAAAAAAGAAAAGGAATGTTTCTGTAGTATCCCAAGGCAACACTGATCCTCCACATTCCATGTTATAGAAAATGGCTCCGGTATTTAGCTTCACGCAAGAACTAGCTATCATTTTCTTTCTTTCGTCCAACCAAGTTTGATTTACTTCACCGTTAGAGAGTGTACTCCCCTCGCCTGACTCGAGACTTAGGTTTTGAAACATCATTCCTTATACGCCAACTAATAAAACAACAATCCGAAAAACAGTAACTGGTGAGGAGCCACTTTTTGAATGTTTTTCAACGTTGGGGAAAGCAAACAAGCATCATTGTCTTATTCAGACAATATTTCTCTGCAATACACTGGGTCTATGACTGGAACGGGTCTCTTCCAAATGTAACTGTCTGTGGTGTCAATTTCTGGGTATGTATGTATGTATGTATGTATGTATGTATGAAAGCACAAGCCTGATCCAGGCAAAGTGCCACACAGTTAGAGACTGTACGTGGGCTAAGATACTGTCAGGTTACTCAGGCCTAGACAGATATAAAAAATAGAAATGGTAGTGAGACTCCAGCGTGTTTCACCATGCAGCTCACTACCGTTGGAATATGCTATACCTGCATAGGATCCTTGGTTAATTAAAATCTTGAACCATTGAAAACTCCGCAGCGCATAGCAACAAAGCTCTTCCTTGTACTTTGTGATTATCCATGCGAAACGCGACTTAGAATATTGAAATTGCATTCAGCCCAATACAGACGAGAACGAGGAGCAATGATGTTTTAGTTGGACGGTGAATAATCAAATCAACCATCCTTGTAGACATTTGTCACATCTTTCCCACAACACGCATATGCGTGGTCCCCCGTGAAAACTCTACCAACAGCGTAGCAAGATGCACGTCTTCTCTGTTCGCAGCGTGCAATTGTGGAACAGTTTACCTACTCACGTGATACAATTTGAAACCATTGACGCTTTTTATAAAATCCACTGGCTACTAATCTTTAACAATATGTTATGAGGATTTTTTACCATCCGACCCGATGTATATTTTTGTACTTCTTGTAAACCATAGCGTTGCATGACCATGTGGTTTGCTGCAACAGGGTGATCGTTTTACAGCGATGTTTGTGTCTCATCTTGCTCAAAGTCCTTGTGATCGCAGTCAAAATCAAAACATTGTTTTCTCCGAATCACTTGCGCGTTATGAAAAGAACGCTTTCGATGAATCGGTTAGAACAGGTATTTTGGAAACGTGTCGCTTCTGAACACAAAAGCCTCGTCAGTGCCAACAGGTTTTGCATTCAAAAGGCATTTTCTTGACCAATCCTGAGTTTTCTAAGATAGACAGGAGAGATCAAGAGAATTGATCACACCCCTCAAATGTGGTATGAATCCCTCAATTGTTTATTTTGTGTGCAGCTGCGAACAGCGTCAGCTAACCCACTGCTTACGTAATCCATGTGCGCAATAGGTGTTATGCACGTTAATCCTTATCCGTAGCAGAAACGAACGCCAGGGTGTTGAGGTATCCGCAACGGTGTCCTGTCGCTTAATCGTCAGACAATTAACCCCTAGACACTTAATCATCAGACATTTGATCCCCAGACATTTAACACCCAAGTCACTTCATCCCCAGTTCGAAAACTTCTGAAGAATGCAGAATACGTTTAAATGAATGTCTGCCGATTAAGTGTCTAGGGATTAAGTGTCAGTAAACCATCCGCCCCAGCCTTTGTTATTTCAACTGCCTCAGCGTGAAGTCTCTCCCTATAATTTTTCAACTCCACGCTGTGATTTGTGTCTAGCACGTGTTCAGCACGTTTCAGCATAATTCCACCCACCGTATTTCATGACTTTCTTGTGTGCACGTCTCCACGAAACGCATTCCAAACTCTAATCCACTTCAACTCACTTGTTATTTTGCTCTCATGCTCCTCTCGCAGAGGCTGAAATGCAAGCCGAGGTATCAGCCATCACGTGGCGCGCGAAACTGTCTGCGCAAGAGAACGAACGTCAAGTCAGCGCCATCGTGGATGCCACTGAACTGGCCAAGGCTAAAGCCGCCGCCGACGCGGAGTTCTACCGCGCTCAGCGGGAAGCTGAGGCGAGTCGTTTGCGCTTGACCCCCGCCTATGTGGAATTGGCCAAGTTCCAAGCGTTGGCGCAAAACGCGAAATTGTATTTCACAGGTTCACACGAGAATTTGGTCACAGATTTGTTGGCAAAACTGGACAACAAGTTGGCCAGTTCAGAGAAACAGTCTGAATCGTGATTCCCGGTGTTTCGCTTCCCCTCATTCCCTTTTTACTACATGACCTTGAACATTTGAGCACCTTGAATTTGAATAACAACTGTATGTTTGAACAATTTGGTCTTTTATTCATTTTTGAGCTGTTTTACTCATGTGGGGATAGTTGAACTAGTATATCAGTCATCACATTGAAGATGTTTGGAGCACATAATTGAAGGGTGCTAATCATGAACCTTTGGACGATATGTATCACACCGATCGCCGACCCAATACAAGATGGGAAAGCGACAACTACAACGTGCGCGAAACCACAATCATTCGGGAACAAGTGCAGGTGGGCAACGCCAGCCGCTATTAAACGATACGCAAGTTCTGACGAACGAATCCAACATGGGCTTGACTTGAATCGTTTGACACATTTGATCACTGCGAAAACTGGCAATGTTGAGATAACGGGATTTGTCTAAGAAAGTCAGTTTCACGTTTATTTGCTCGTCTTGTACATCATACGCTTTTTTCTAGATTGGCGTTCACCGCTGTTGTGGGATTGATGATGGTGAATCAGGGTGCGATCGACGAATAGGTGGAAAGGCGGAGTGAGGTGGTTATCGTTGCATGTACGATCTCGATATCGGTGTAATCAACGTAATATTCCTTGGGGAAAGAAATGAGACGATTATACATAATACCGATGTGGGCCTTCTGTCCAGTTCCTGCGATGGCCACAATAGCAACTGCAACACGCAGTTGATGATTAGTAGTTGTGACACATCGCTGGTCACTGTCTATCAATGAGGACAAAGACAGTGGTCATGCGCATAAACTCCGATGAACTGGTGTGAATACTTATTGGAGGTCATCCTATTAGAGCGGTGACGGTCGAAAAAGACTTACGGATTCTGGTTATGGATTCCTTGAAGTCGAAGGCTGACACTTGTCGGAGAATAGGCAGCGCTACCAGGATGCTCTGGGCGATTCGGCGTTCCTTCGCGTCCATTACCCCGCAAATGTTCCAGACACTTTTCTCTGTGTACATTCGTCCTCTGTTGGAATATGGGCTACCTGTTGCATTTCCTCAGTCCAAAGGCGAATGCGACTCCTTGGAGAGGGTACAAAGGAGGCGGCACTAAGATGGTTTGTGGAACTGCGCCCCCAAACTCGCGTACGAGATTAGTAGGAGATTGATGATGGAAAACTCTACCCCCTAAAGCGTCGAAGGGAAAGATCTGACTGCTCCTGGACACGCCGTTTATTCTCTCGGTCCAATATGGAGGACGAGTTCCTCCATTACTTACGATTAGGTAGGTGCGAGGACTAGTGGACATGACTTTTCTTTAAGTTGCAAAACAACAAGCCTAGAAGGATGAAGCTGAGTGAGCTGAGTAAAGAAGTAATGCGAGAACGCTATCCACGCGGGTGGTGAACACTTGGAACTCTCTACCGAAAGAGCTCCTGTCTCTACCATCTGAACTGCTATTCAAAAGCGCGTTGGATCAGCATTTGTTGAGACGGATGGACTTGATCCCCGGAGTGATATAATGGTGTTCCTCTACTCTCAGGGTTTGCCTTGTCAGCAGAAGTCAATCATGTCTATTGCTGTGATGAAGCTCAAACGGGATTTTATCCCTTCTGCTTTCGATTCAGAAAAAGAAGAAGATGACACAAAATGGTTTGAAATTCCACCGAATTATATGGAAAATAATTATTCGTATTTATATTCAACCTTGCAATTAACAATATTTTTACATGAAAAATTAAAACGATAAATTTGTTTGCTTCACACGATTTCGAAAAAAATAATTTCTCCAGACTTTTGTCGTTCCCTCATGTTCTGTTTCTCTTTGTTACTAAAACAATCTTCTTTTTCTTTTTCTTCTTTTTCCGAATCGATCCACTCGATCCCCTAATAAGACAAACTTAAATACGCAGACACTCCAAATAGACGAGCAATCGGCGGTGGGGCTCGCGGTAGAACGTCTTACTGAAGTCGATAAAAATGACATCGACTGCTTGACTTGAATCAGTCAAAGCACACCAACTTTCTCGCGCAAGTATCAATGTTTGGTGAATCCATGTTGTTGTGGACACCAACACCTAATCTACGAAAAAGTGCTCTATTTTCATCTTTAGCGACATCTCTAAACATTTCTTCATTAAAAAAGTTAATGTGACCGGTCTGCCATTAGTGAGAAAACTAGGGTCCCCACTCTTAAACATATGTTTAATAATACCATGTTTCCATTCTTGTGGCAAGACCCCCAATGCTAAAGATTTTTAAACAACCTGACCATCGGATCGCACAACATGTCTGATAGTGCTCGTAAAGTTAACGGATTAATAACGTCTCATCCTGGTGCAGATTAAGTACCTAAAAATTCCAATAGGACTGTAACCGTCTCTATTTCTACATCAAGATCAGACATGGCCTCACTGTTCTTAGAGACAGAAGTGGGATCCATATATTTGAGAGAGTACATGGATACACGTTGCTTAACCACAGCTTCAGATTTCAAACCATCCTCAGTAATGTCTACCCCTTATTAGTATCTATCAAATTAGGGATACATGGCGATGTCTTTGTGCGGCGACGAATGTATGCGAATAGACGTTTAGGTGCACAAGTAAACTATTCAACCATTCGCTGCTCGCACAACATAGGTATTCTGCGTTTCAATGCCGTACAGAGGTTTCTAGCTTGCCGATAATTGTCATAGTCAGTGGCGTATTTCCGGCTTACGAATATCGACTCGATTATTTGACGTTGCCGCAAACGTTTCTGAAGCTCCTTGTCAAACCAAATGGGACATTTCGCCTTACGACGACAAGTAGACAAACGATAGATATTATTCCAAATCAACAGCCATCAATCTTCAACATCAGCTGATTGATCGAAAGACCAATTAAGAGATGATGTAACATCTCGTCACATATCGGCATATGCATTCCAAAAATTCCTTCTAGGAAAAGAATCTTGTACATAGCCAGTGTTGCCTTTCCAAATTGACATGACCCCCTACAGCCTAATGGAGCTTTAGCCCGAAACTGAGTAATTTCGGACTTCGTTCGAGTGAATACCAAATCCCAATTGACTATCACCCTTTAGGGTCTAATCTGATCGGATAGGAAACATGCTGCATGAGACCCACATAAACCGCAGCGTCCAATACGTCCTTTTTGAATTTTCCTCTAGCGAAATCCAATCAATACTTGGAGCATTGAATTTGCCAAAAATCAAGAAGTTTAAAGATCCACTATACTGACAGATCTGTGATATTTGTGTATCTGCCGAAGTATTATGAGAACGATGCACGACCGATATTGTGGCAAAGCTGCCGTCCGTATACGGCACAATAAGCTCTAACACATACGAGGATTCTGCT
>JACCGJ010015139.1:0-43268 GCA_013407085.1 Atriophallophorus winterbourni | reverse complement strand
TAACTTATTAATGATAAAACTGAAACCTAGACTTGAGCGTGAAGATCGTGTTTCATCTCCGATTCTAGGGAGACAGAAAAACAAAAAATGCGTTGATCAACATAGAGACACTCGACTTATAATTTCAGAACAACTGAGCTGTTTCCTCGATCTTTCCTTGACCTCATCAAGCGGAATTTTTTAAATTTTTCCCGTTAAATAAAGGATAATAAATTTACAGCAGGTGGGAAAGTTAATTTTTTTATTTTCGCTCAACTCCGCAAGACAATAAAGTTTCATCTAGATTGCATCGAAACATGCAAATGGGGAGGATGCGATTTAATCTGGAGCAAAAATTGAAAAAGATAGAAAAAAGAAAAATTATGGTGGAAGTGGTGCGCGTGATAATTTAATTGTTTTAGTTAAAATAAATTTAAAAAATAACGAAAATTCTTTTGAAAATATATAAATAATCTTCTTCGGAATGTTAGTGGGCGTGATTAAGAAAAAGTACGTAAGAAATCTGAAGTTGAATTTTAAAAAAATAGAAAAGGGAGGGGATGAGAACAGATTGTGGTTTAAATTGCATGAGGTTTAGGTCGGTTGTACGATCCAGGAAACTCGAAGAACTTTCAAGGACTGGAAACCGGAACTGTTCGGCATAAGGCTTCCGAATCATACAGGAGAATCAGTCTCATTCGAAAGAAGCACCGGGCAGTATCAGAGTTGATTTGGGAGTCGGATACACGGGAACACAATAAAAGATATTCTCTTCACCATCATGGCGAGAGGTCATCAAAGTGAAATAGTAAATCGGTTATGAACGATAGAAAGATAACAAAAGAACAATATTTTGGGCATTTTGGGCATTATTTGCTTTTTTATAAATCCGTTATTATAAAACATGTTTTGATATAAATATATATGGGTTTATTATAAACGGATAACGGTTATGTATATGGTCATATGGTAAAACATGATAAAAAAACGCACGGTAACGATTAACATGTGTAGCAACATATCTGAGGTCCAGTAACCTGACACTTGAATGGCCAGTTATCCAGAGAATACTATCAAACTTCATGATATACTAATATGTAGAGAAAGATGTGGAATTAGAAACCTGGGATCCCATGAGTGTATCGAATATCTTAAGAAGATTTCATCCTAAGGATTTGGGAAAGAGAAAGAACAGTAAGAGTTTCTACAAGACTTCTGAATTTTCCTGTAGATGTGCACATACTAAAATAAAGAGGGAGAGATTTCCAAAGCCGTGCATTCTTAATTAAGGAGTTACGTCGAACTCTGGTGCGAAACATAGGATTATGCAAGGGCCTTATTTCGCTGCGCAGGTTATATATGTATATTATAGTCGTGAAAACGCATAGTAGACCTAAGCTTAACTCGCTGCTTGGTTATAATTCGAAAGAAAGGAAGCGGATTTGGAAGAATTCTGCGTAGCCATAATTGTTAGACACTCAGAAAGTTACACCTTTCAAGATAAGACAAAGGGTTAGAATACATTAAAGTTATTTTGGTGAAAGTAGGTTAAAATCTCTCAAAGAGGAAACAATCACGCCTCCTCATGTGAAATTAGATGATATTAAAATAATCAAAAATTGGCAGGAAATTCATTTTATATAGGTGAAATGATAGAATGACTTTTATGTCATCAGTTTGAAGTGATTCACAAACGTTTTACAGATCATTAACATAAATGAGAAAAAGGGGGCCTAGAACGCTGCCCTGAATTACGCCACTTGGAATCGGCTGATTAGGTAAAGTAACACCGTTAACATTTACCGAAAAGGTGCAATCAGACAGAAAAGAATAAAACGAGCTTAATAAAGGCCGATGAATACCTAAGAATGATAACTTCAAAAGGAGTAGCGTATGGGGAACCCGATCGAAAACCTTGCTCATGTCTAGGAATACAATAATCACTGATAATCCTTGGTCTAGTGAACTGTTTATTTGATATAAATATTCTAACTGGCAGGTTACACAAGATTTTTGGTTTGGGAAACCATGTTGGACTGGGGAAAACGCATCTGGGCCAAGGTAGTCGAACAAAGATTTCCTAATTAACTTTTCGAATAACCTATTCACATTCAGTCTCCCGTTTGCTGGATACATCGGAAATACAGCAATGTTGCGCGGCGTTGTATCAAACCTTGCGCCCGTCGCACATCGCTAGCGAGAAACATCCGGGCCGACAGCTAACGACGACAAATGTCGTCGGTTTCCAAATGGATTAAGTCGTCTTTGCAACATCAAGGATAATTCCACAGGTCTACGTGACCGACCGAAAGCCAGTACGGACGTTCGCACATACGCTAAAGCGTGCGTTGATTGTCCACGCACGAAAATTTACCGACACACCAAAAGCCCATTTCGAGCTTTTGTCGAACCGGATGCTGCGAGCAGTACGGTGGAGAGGTTGCACAGGCAACTCAAATCCGCGTTAACGGGACACGGAGTTACTATAGGACCAAAGTCCTACCTATTGTCATCCTAGGTTTAAAATCAGCCTTTGAAACCCCCTTGCAAGCCACTGCCGCCGAGTTAACATTCGTTCGTACCAACGCATTACCTGGTGAAAATGTCTCCGCGCCTCGACAATCACTATTTGCCTATGGAGATTACGTGGCGAGCTTGTGACACTATACGAGTTGTTTCCACCCAACACCCCAACGAATTCAAGCCAAACCGTCTAACGTGCTAAAGGAGTTGGCACATTGCCAATATGCCTTTATCCTAAACGACATGGTGAAGAAACCTTTTCAATCTTCTTATGTTGGACCATTTAAGATAATTCAGTGGTTTCTAAAATCAGTTGTGCTTGACCGCGCCGGTCGACACGACACGGTCTCGCTTAACAGAATCAAACCGGCGTTCGTAGACAATGCAGTTAACTCAGCTAATCCGCCAGACCCAATCCAAGCAACACCGGTGAGAACAGATAATATACCCTCTACTATCTCAACACCTGCCACCACAACAGCTAGGCGAGCGAAACGGTAACCCGTAAGGTTCGCCGACTATGTAGTACATTTTTAACGTATTATTATCACGTGGTATATGCCTGTGCATGTTTTACGTACCTCATCACTATAAGTCGGTCGTAGCCTTAAACCGATGCACCAGAGAGTTTTTTCTTCTTCTCACTTCTCAGGTACACATGCACCTACTACTGTTGAAACCGTGACATCCCACCCACGGATCACTGACGCTTGTCGCCATTCTACCCGGTAGCCCCAACCATGAGCACACGGTCTAGCACGAAACCTATCAGACAAGGTCCTTACAAGCCCGACTACACGCCCACTCATGCTTTCTCCAGGCGAGACGTTACCATCAACACTGGAGGTGCGGGAAAACATCTCAGCAACGGACTATATTTGAAAGCTTCTGTGTTGAATCTGACGGTGTCTAGTGGTTCCTGGTTGGATGCCGTCGCGTGTTCTGTCGGTATGGTGTCTCTTCGTGACTGCCTGCTTGGTTCTGTCGTGCCAAGCCTAAGATGTGCCTACATCTGCTCCTACTGGGTTCATACTAAGACCTGCCAGACGAGCGATTCCGCTTGCAGCACGTTCACCCAATATGAGACGTGACTGTGCTTATTACTGATCGGTTTTTCGTGTACCCTACCTTGGTCACCACCGACAATCGACCCATGCAGATCAAGTGCCTTGGCTGACTTCGAAGTGACTGGTTGCTAAGAGACTATGTTCCAGCCTGGAACTACGTGACACCGCTTTGCCCGTTAAAATGTTAATTCCTGATCAGAAGTCTCCTCTGACCAGACTTCTTGGAAGGGGGCTGTGTAACAATATTGTTTAGGAAACCATGTTGGACTGGGGAGGAAGCATCTGGGCCAAGGTAGTCGAACAAAGATTTCTTAATTAACTTTTCGTATAACCTTTTCACATTCGGTCACCCGTTTGCTGGATACATCGGAAATACGGCAATGTTGCGCGGCGTTGATCAATACTTGCGCGATCGCCACATCGCTAGCGGGAAAACTTTCGGTCCGACAGCTAACGACGACCAATGTCGTCGGTTTCCAAATGGATTAAGTCGTCTTTGCAACGTCAAGGATAATTCCACAGGTCTACGTGACCGACCGAAAGCCAGCACGGAAGTTCGCACATTCGCTAAAGCATGCGTTGATTGTTTACGCACGAATATTAACCGACACACCAAAAGCCCATTACGAGCTTTTGTCGAACCGGATGAACGTTTCCCTTACATCCACGTAGACCTCGTTGTATCGACCAATGTCTTTAGTTAACGCGTGATTTTCGCCCTTCCCGTTCGACAAAATTCAGAAACACGATTGGGATTTACCAATGGGTCCCAAACGTCCAGTAATACTAGATCAATGAAAATGATGACCTGACGCATAAAAACTAGAAGTAGTTAATTTACCGATGTTGTCGTCCAAATTTCCGTATCAAACAACAAATGACACACAAATTGGTGTCCAAATTTAAACAATAAAATGAGCCCAAATACCACGTGCAAAAATATGTGAAATTTAATGGCAGCCAAGCAAAATCAATTAGTTCAACAAAACAAAACATGTGTACAAGTGGATCGAACAGTATCAAAAATGTATACACAAATAGGTAAAACCGTGAAGAATTAAGAAAAAATCAATTCGTTTAAATAGAAAAATAAGAAGGAATTTTACACAAATTTTTGTCATTTACACCGCCCGCCAAATTCCTTCTAGAGCTAACTTCTGAATGAACAAACTGATTGGTTCCACCTTCCTAACTACCCGACCCTGAATAAAGCAGAATGGCAATGACTCTATTTAGTGGCGAGTCACACACGCCACGTCGCATCGCCATCATTGGACACATGTGGCTTTTTATAGGGAAATAGTTTGCCGGACTAAGACCCACCACGTCCTCAGGTTCTGCCGTTCTCCCTTTAAGAAGTTTGAGCTAGCCCTATCTGCGCCGCCACGCCAGACTCCGAGCATTCCTCTTCTTGTGCTCCTTCCAGCAGACAAATTTTCCGTATATCACGTGTTACCAAACCATTTTTTGAGCGAACAACAACAGTCCTGACCAGATCATCTTTGCTCACATGAACATCTACAACAATACCAAGTGGCCAAGCACGCTTCGAAGTTTCAACACTGCTCAATAATACCACATCCCCAACACGAAAATTGCGTTTGCGATTGATCCATTTCTGTCTTGTCTGTAGTAGTGGTAGGTACTCAGATTTCCAGCGTTTCCAGAATACGTTTGCCAGGTGCAGCGATTGTTTCCAATTCCTCTTATAAGTGTCAACAAATCTTTCTTCAGAATGCATTCCATCATTTGAGCGATTCAGCAACAAATCGTTAGGACACAAAGAACAAGAGTCAATATCCTCTGAAGACAAAGGAACAAGCGGTCTGTTGTTCAGAATTCGCTCAGCTTCAATTAGAGCGGTTTGCAGCGTCTCGTCCGATGGTGTTTGTTCTGTGCATGTAGCATTCAATGCACGACGAATTGATCTTATCAGCCGCTCCCAAACACCTCCTCTATGACTAGAGTACGGAGGATTAAAGCACCACTCAATACTATGTGAAACTAGTTTATCCGATAAACCGTCACTGTTCAATCCATTTAGCCATATACGTAGCACTCGTTCAGCGCCAACAAGGTTGGACCCATTATCCGAATAAATAATCTGCGGTTTACCTCGACGTCCAATGAAACGAAAGAGCGCCATCAAAAACGAATCCGTATCCATAGAATGGGCTACTTCTATGTGGACTGCGCGTGACTGTAAACAAGTAAATAGGCATTCGTATCGTTTTTCTACAGATCGACCTCGCCTAACTTCAAACGGTCCAAAATAATCCAGACCCACTTTAGCGAACGGGTAAGAACCTGTGGTCACACGGACTGGAGGAAGATCAGACATCAGTTGAGTTGCCGGTCTGGCATCTAACCGTTTACAGGTTAAGCATTTCGCGAGTGCTCGCTTCACGCATGATAGCCCACTGATCGGCCAAAATTTCCTGCGCAGGACGCTGAGGGTATGCGCTGGCCCAGAATGTCCTTCGAGCAGATGAACATCAAAAATCAATAGGTCAGTAACATTATGCCTTTTAGGAATTATAATGGGATGAATGCTTTCATCTGCAAGATCAGAATGCCTCAATCGACCACCAACTTTCCAAATACCTTGATCAATAAATGGGCGTAACTTCTTCAATGATGACAAATTGAACTCGCAGGGCTCACTTAGCGCCTTATCACCAAATACATTCCGCTGCGTCAATCGAATAATTTCTGCTTCGGCATTTCGGAATTCGTCTAATCCGATCTTGCCTACCGATAAAGATCCATTGGAACCATGACCAAACATGATAATAACATAACGCTTGAAACGGATCAGCCATGCAATCGAGCGTACAAGCCGTTTCCAACTAGAGAATCGACGAAGAATGACGTCTATTCCACACTCTGACTCAACCGAAGTAATGTTACAATTGGCACGCTTGAATTCAATTCGTTCGCTGCACTGTGGATCAACTACTTCAGGCCACATATCAATGGTTTGTTTCAGGAAGTCGGGGCCGTTCAACCAAAATTCCAATCGAGACAATTCCATAACACCTCTGGAGGTCAAATCAGCCGGATTAAATCGTGTACCAACATGCCTCCACTGGCAAGGTATCGTGTGTTCATGTATGAAGGTCAAACGATTCGCTACGAACGTTGAGAAACGACTAGTTCGATTGGTAATATAATACAAAACGGTCATCGAATCAGTCCAAAAGAAAACGTTTTTGGCAAGTTCACCAAAGGCGGATTTCAGAATCAGATATACACGTACCGCAAGTACAGCTGCGGCTAATTCCAACCTAGGAATCGATACCGCTTTCAATGGATTCACTCGAGATTTTGAAAATAATAGACGAACCGGTGACATGACCGAATCATTATACTAACGTCCATATGCAACAGCGCCATGGCCAGATTCCGAAGCATCGCTGAAAACGTGAAGACTCAAGGACGACATACTCTCATTCATTTCGCTAATGCGTCTTGGAATACGTAACTCCTTGATTGCATGAATGCTACTGATCCACTTATCACACATTAGTTGAAGATCATCACACATCGTCTCGTCCCAACCCGAAGGTTTTCTGCAACAATTTTGTAGTGAAACCTTCCCAGGAAAAATCCAAGGACTCATGAGGCCAAGTGGGTCATACAACCCACTTACAACTGACAACAAACTTCGTTTTGTCGTTGGGCGTTTTGACAGATTCAGATCAAACGCGAATTCGTCAGTGTCTGCATCCCATTTAACACCCAGCATTCTTTCGGTTGGAAGCTTATCTTGGCTAATAACTCGAACATTAGGTGCGCGTTCGTCCTTCGGCACATCTTCAAGTAAATTACGATCATTGGAAATCCATTTTGTCGAACGAAACCCTCCCATTCGTAACAATGCAGACAACTGCTTCACCAAGGATTTTGCTTCGAGTTCAGTAGGCACTGATATCAAACAGTCATCCACATAAAAAATTCTTGAAACATAGTCTCCGATTTTCTTTTCAAATAGATGCCCGAATTGCTCAACCGTTTTGCGCAGTGTGAACGTTGCGCAGAATGGAGACGACGTTGCACCAAAAGGATGAACCGTCATCCGAAACATTTTAATGGGACCCGAAATATCATTTTTGTCCCACCAGAGAATTCGAAGAGCAACTCTATCATTCTCTGGCACCTTTACCTGTAAGAACATTTCTTCGATTTCAGCGGCGACGGCATAAGCGTGTAAGCGTATCAACACGTCGATCAAATTTGTTGTCAGATCTGGCCCTTGAAGTAGGACATCATTCAACGATACACCGTTGTCTTTAGCAACACAATCGAACACAATTCTAAGCTTCTCTGGTTTCTTAGGATTGAAAACAGGATGGTGAGGCAAATACCAAGCATGATTCTCATCTGCATTACTCGAAACGGTTTTGATATAACCAGTAGTCAAATGAGGTGCCATTATCTTGTTGTAGCGTTCGAATAACGCACTGTCACGTTCGAATCGACGCCTCAAGTAGCCCAAGCGCTTTTCCGCTATCCAATAATTTGCGGTAAGTTTACGTCTATGACCCCTCCATGGTAGCGGCACCTGGAAGTGACCGTCAATAAATTTTGATCGTTCTACTAGAGAAAATGCTTCTTCATCCTCACGCGATCGTTCCTTGCCTTCTGTGGCAATGTCCGCAAATTCAGTATGGTATAGCCTCCTGATACATTCATCGATAGACCCTTCATCCGTAGAAAAATTTAAACTGAAGACATTTTTCGAGTCTTAGCATGCCAGTCCTTGCAAAATCCAACCCAACAATGTTTTCGTTTCAAATGGACGGCGCCTGCCTCCTAATCGCTGTTCCAACGCCCAATGCGCTTCCGGAACATTACATCCAATCAGCAAGGTTATTTCTTGTCCAACATTCTCCGAAAATCTCAGATGCTTCAAATGATCATATCTTGCGATGATAGTATTCGGGGAATTCATTGTTACTTCAGGTAGCTTGAAAACCGTGTAAGCTTCGGCAACATGAATTACTTCATCCCCGTCAACGAAATGTACATTGAAACTCAATACTGAACTTTTCAATTTTCGAAGCAAACCGAGCGAGCTTATCGACACATCAACTGCGACACTAGGCATACCGAATTTCTCAACAAATCTTTGTGAGATCAGAGTAGTATCCGAGCCATTATTGAGTAACACTACGACTGGAACAAGCCCCATAGGCGTGTCAATTTTCACCGTCAGGTAACCCAGGCTTACTGCTGGACTGAGAGCAGTATCACTGTAATTAATAGTTTTCTGTTGCTCACTTATACGAATATAATGTAGAGACGAATGGTGACGTCTACCACACCCTTCAACGGAGCAAACAGTCGGCACCTTGCAGTCGCATGCTTTATGAGACCGGTTCAAGCAAACGTAGCACATACCGTGTTGCTTAGCAATAGCCCATCTGTCTTTCACATCAGCCTTCAGATATGTAGAACAGTTTTCTATTCGATGAGGTCCTTTACACTGGTAGCATTCTATTTGCATTCATGGGGAGTAACTTGTGGTCATGTACACTCTCCGTCCCTCGGACAATTTCAGTTTCTCTGATGGCTTAGTTGACCCATTAGTCTCATTAATGAGCATGCCAAACCTGCTCCTGGCGATTCTCGCTTTGCGGGAGACAAACTCGGATAAACGTTCAAAGTCAACTTCTGACACATCAGAGGCAATCGCATCTGCAAGGTCAGCCCATTGCTGTTGTAGTCCAGCCGGCAAACATTTGACCAATCCTTCCAAGGTGGTGACAGAGTTCAAGTCTGCTTCACAGCGCATTTGCTTTAAAGCAATCTGACAACTTTCCATCTTCAAAGCAAGGTTTGACAGACTATCCGAATCGCTTCTTACTTTGGCTGCTTCACTCAACACCTCGGTCAATAATGAGCGTGCAACGACATGAGGCAGGCCAAACATTTTCTGTAGGATGCTGCGTGCTCTTTTATACCCGTCTTTAGGCGACAGCATCACACAAGCATCAATCGCTTTTCGAGCATTGCCTGTGCAATAATACATAAGATATAGCAAACGCTGCCCGGAATCGCAAGTTTTCGATTCTATATAACACTCAAATTGCCGAATAAATTTTCAGTAATACACCGAATTGCCATCAAATGTAGAGAACTCTACCCTAGGCAATGAAGCGACATCGTTGACGACCTTTTGTGACATCTTCACCGCTTCCGACTCAATATGTCGATTAACCGAAACTTCAGCAACATAGTTGTCGTTGGCACTGCATCCGCTCAAATGAGCTATCGTCTCCTTAGCAATCACTAAATCTCTCTCTAATTCGAGCTCACGCACAGACGGCCCATGTTGAGAGTCAAAATTAGGACTACCTCGAGATGATATACAAGAGCTACGCAAGGCGGAACCAACAGTGTCACTATCACCATTACAGGCAAGCTTATCAGCAGTGTTCAGACGTTTCGATTTACGTGGCATTATCAAAAATGGCGAAACAAAAAATAAAAAAATGCAAGAACATCACCAATGTTTGAACAGAAATGAGTAGATGTACGAGGGTCCAAGTTGATCCCCGTTCCGCTGGATTGGCGATCCAATTGACCGTATCCAATTAGGTAATCGATTTGAGTGCTTCCCGTCAAGTTCGGGAAGAAAACGAATACTTCTCGTCCAGTTGGAGAAGAATCAAAATCCAGTTCCAAATTGAGTACTGTAACGACCAATGTCGTTAGTTAACGCGTAGATCCCCCGTCCCTAGTTCGACAAATTCAGAACCACGATTTGGGTTTACTACGATACTGTAATTAATGACAGTTACAATAATAATGGTATACAAACCTCAATTATATCGGAACGCAACGGTACAATGGAGTCAAAACTACAGCAATAATAGATTCAATGAAAATGACGACCTGACGCATAAAAACTAGAAATAGTTAATTTACCAATGTTGTCGTCCAAATTTCTGTATCAATCAACAAATGACACACAGATTGATGTCCAAATTGAAACAATAAAATGAGCCCGAATACCACGTGCAAAATATGTGGAATTTAATGGCAGCCAAGCAAAATCAATTAGTTCAACAAAACAATAATGTGTACAAGTGGATCGAACAGTATCAAAAATGTAAACAAATAGGTAAAACCGTGAAGAATTAAGGGAAAATCAATTTGTTTAAATAGAAAAATAAGAAGGAATTTTACACAAATTTTTTGTCATTTACACCGCGTATGCCTTTTGCTGTTAGCCTAATCTCTTGAAGGCGGTGATTTACGGGATCGATATCCTTGCTGAAGTCTAGGTAGATGGCTTCGACAGACTTACCTTCATCAATCATTTCAGTGGCAGTATCGAGAAAACTAAGAAGGTTAGTCAGGCAGGATCTACCTCTAAGAAATCCATTATGAGTTACACTCAGTAGATAATGCCGACAAAGATGCTGACAGATTTTGACACGCAGCAGTTTTTCCAATACTTTCGAGACGATGCTAGTCAGCCTGACAGGTCTGTAATTACCAAGATTTGACCTGCAGCCACCAATGTGTATTGGTATTATTGTTGCTTGTTTCAACTCACTAGGAACCACTCCCAGGTTAAAGAATGAATTGTGGAGCTTGTCTAAAGGTTTTGTAAGCACTAAAGTGAGGTTCTTTACCATAATTGAGTGTCATAAGCGTGTCATACACCTCGACTTTATTTGAGGACAACTCATCTAGTACAGGAGAACTAAGTAGTAGATTAAACGACCTAGACAGTGTAGTTAAAGAATTATCACGTCGCTGAACGCTACTGAAGAACCTTGAGAAGGCAGTCGCCTTAAACAGGACGGTATCAGCTACTTTTCCGTTCTCCAGTTTCAAATTCTAAATGCTTTCCCAGGATTTGGCTTTTGATTATGCGTAGCTATAACATCTTTTCGGATTGGATTTCGAAATCCATAGCTCCAATTACTGTTTGAGTAAACGCTGTATTTTGACAAAATGCATTCCGAGCGGTTTTGTAGCGGACCCAAGAACCAGAAGTGAGAGAAAGCTCATATTGCCGCCAAAAACGATCCCGTTTACGGGTAGACCGACGAAATCGAGAATTCCACCAGGGCGGGATTTGATGCTTTAACTACTTACAGCGCAGCGTGCCAATCTTGCAACATTTTTTGATACTTATAAATGATATCCTATGTTTCACAAATATTGAAATCGTTAGAGAACTGAAGGGAAGATTTTGAAGTCTGTAATTGTAAACCCCAGTCTACAGACCTGAAATTGCGTCTAGGGCGAGCAATAGGTTTATAAAAACAGTTAACCACTTCGAAGCTTATCATTACATGATCGCTTTGCCGAGCGGTTGTAGTCATTTTGAATGTCTAACTGCTTCGTTCTGGGACTACAATACCAGGTCGAGAGTGAATGGAGCGAATCCATTGTGAAACTTAGTGGAATCACTCACATGCTAATGTAACGCATGATCATGAAGCCAGTCGAGAGAAGTTTCGGATTCCTAGGTGAATACACCTTCAGGGACGGCCTAATATGTCTAAAAGATAGAAATCACCTAAGATCATTGTGCTGGGAGCTGAATGAAACAACTCGTCAAACATATTAATCAACTAGTGACTGTGTTGCTGAGAGATCATGTGGTCATTGTTCAAATATTCATTATCTCATTATTTAACTTATATACATAAATATACCGCCTAATTCAAATATCCAGCGTGGTTGTTTCTTACTTCTATACGTTGGCTGGTAGTTTCATTCAATTCTGTACAAGACAATTACAATTTGCATTGCGATCAGCTATGACATTTCCAAAAAGCTTCAAATCTCTCAATATTCGTGTAACCGAGAGAAATCGAAGATGTCTTATCAAAGGTATACGCCTTATGCAATTATTACTACTAATTGTCTTACTTGAGCTGGATATCATGCTTATGCTCTTTTGAAAAACGTATCATTCTCTATATCGTTTGTTATGATGACTTTCAATGAATAGAAATCGATTTTAATAGCTCATGACACACCAAAATGTCGAAATTTCTGAACGTTCTTGCTTCAATACAATGCACTGACATGAAAACCAAACCATTCCTAAATTGATTCATGAATTGCTTACAAAAGCTTCACGTTGTTCTTTTGAAGATGAACTAAATTAACATTTAGGAGAAGGCTTATTCCATGGTGCCAATAAACCCGATTATTATCGTCAGTTATTGATGGTGAGGAATCCAACTTTTGTAAATGTTGAAAGAATATGTAAACATTATGAAGATATTTGTGATGATTGTTCAAATAACAATCAATACTAATCAATAATTCTGTAATTCAAATTCTTGTTGTTAATTAATACATACTGTGATTCGACTGAGCGTGGTTTGTTCTCACTTAAATTCTTGGGTTGGTTATTTAATTCAATACAATTCAATTCATCACATTTGGCGTCGCGATCAGCAATTCTACATGGCGAATTCAATTTTGGAACCTCTCGATATAAATGCAAATGCTAGAGAAATTGCAGACTATTTTGAAAGATTCGAACTTTAGTGTATGACACGGCCGAAAGCAGAAAATGATGAGAAGTCTGTTCATTTTCTAAATTCATTCGGAAAATCTGCTTATACGTTCATAAAATTTGGCTTATCCGGATTCGCCTATTTCCCTTCCATACGGAACGCTGAAGGCGCTTTTAATGCAAAACGTGAAACCTGTACATTTCGAAGCAACCGAACGTGCAAAATTTCTTTCCTTGGTACGTCAGTTCAATCAAGAAATTCGCGAATTTATTCTGCATTTGTTAATTCAGGCAGCGAAATGCGACTTAGGTGACTTGTTAGAAATGCAATTGAAAGATCGTCTAATCGCCGGTATAAATGACAGTGTTTTGCTAAATGAGCTCTTGAAACTGCCAAAACCCTCTTTTAAAGATGTTCGAGCTCACTGTGAACAGTATAAAGATGCGCGTGTGGCAACGACAGATTTGTCGCCAGCAGGACGTTCCGTCATTTTTAATACACATAAACGTAAAAGGGCAAAGAATGCTATAGCAGGTCAACATCAAATGAATCAACCGAATTATCGTCGCGTTACTAATAACCTTTCGAATTCAATCAAAATTGGGAAATGTGCGTCATGCGGCAGACTGCACTCACGCCACGCTTGCCGATTCCGCCAAGCCAGATGTCACAAGTGCGGAAAAATTGATCATATTAAATCCGTTTTTCGAACTCCTAAAACGTAATAGACTGATTCGAAAAGCGCTCAGGTTAGTGATGTTAACCTTCCTGGACCTGAAATGGGGTCAGAAATGACCCCAGAGTATGTAATTTTGCAATAACTGCTAAACTAATGGTTAAATTTATCCAAAATTATCATTTCCTCCCTAAAATTATGTGTAAAACATTGACAAGCAGTACCAATTGGATACTCGTTTTATTTTACTACTTATGACGTTTTTAAGTGTGTGGGGTCATTTTTGACCCCATTTCAGGAGAATGTGTTGATGTCAAATATTGTCCTAAAAATTTATTTATTACAGAAATTTTTAATTTTTATATTTTTTTCCAGATAATAATACCCAGTTATGTCTGGTATATCTTAGTGATGAACAAATACAAGAAACTTTATATAAATCCGATTCGGAGGTTGATAGTGAAGAAGAACTTATTCATGATGAAAATTCAGAAATAGAAGACAATATCTTGCCTAATGAAGATGATTCTTCCTCTTCTACTTATGAAGAAGACTCAGATGAAATCAAAGCGAGGGCAAATCCTCCAAGAACAGGAATACCATTGTCAGTTCAAGCAGCTATGGCATCAGTTATAGGCCCTCTACCACAACAGGTTCCACCACCAATACCAGCTAATTTAGGAAAAGGGAAAAGAAATCGCTGTGCATTCTGCCCAAGGACGAAAGACACCAAATATAGTGTTAAATGTTCGTTATGCTCTGCATTCATTTGCCCTGAACATACAGAATCCAATGTAACAAATTGTGTAAACTGTCATGCTTAATTATTTGTACCCATCAGTTTATCTTTTATTAAATTTTGTTTTTCTTTCCATAAATATGGATTTTAGTTGATGAATATTTGAAAATAAAGCTTTAAAGTCTCTAGAATATAGTTTTTATTCATTTCATTCCATTGCAGAACCTTAATAACATGTTTAAATACAAAAAAACGATTGGGGTCAAATATGACCCCATTTTAGTACTCCGTGTACTATGAGAGGTTTTAGGTAGAGGAAGGTTAATGATGAATTTAAATCATTACGTTGGCCGTGACATCTTGCAATTCTAGCCATATTCGTAAAACATCTCTTGTGTTTCTAGTGGCGCATCCTTAGATTTTATTCTAGACACGGGTAGCGTTGAATCGCTCATTACCAAGAGAGATCTAAAACAGTTTGCTCCTAATGCGAAAATTCAAACTATTAGCCTCACAAATAAAGGCATTACTGGACATTCTATTCCTGTCGTTGGATCGTGTATGATCCCCATCTCAGATGAAAACGATACTGCTGCATGTAGATTCATTGTTAATAAAACTGGTCCATCTATTCTCGGTCTGAAAGCAATGCAAGCTCTAAAAATCAGTCTATCATTTCTGACATCGTCTGAAGACACTTCAAAGTTGAAGAATATCATAATTAAATCTCCGCAAGCAACTGGTGGAATGCGAATTCCTCCAATTTCTCTTGACGTGAAAGGAAACCCTGTGTTTCTCAAACGCCGCCTTATTGCATATGGACTCCGAGAACCTGTCGGAAAAGCCAAGGCTCTAACGCAGACAAATTATGATAATACCTTAACTATGCCGCTTGGCAAAAAAGGAAACGTTGACTTTCATACATCCTATCATAGCATGGAGAACGCTCCCGTTACTCTGAAAATTCAAATTGCATTTGGAAAGACAGTTCGACCGATTTCCAACAGCGCCATTGCTCGTGCTAAAGCTCTATTGTTTGATGATGAAAATTTGACATCCCTATACACCGGCTCAAGCGCTACTCCTGTTACCACGTCCACATCCGCCCGTATCATTGATTCAAACGGAAAATCTAGTTTTCATTAACAAGAAAGTGACTTGAAAGTTAGTAAACTTCAGAATTCATCAGATACCATTTCAAATAAATCACCGAACTCATCTTATCAAGCAAATTTAGCACTGCCTTCTAGCTCAGCTAAACGATCGTCAGATAATGTACTTTTCAAAACCGCTAGAGGAAAAGCCTTACTGGCACCTTTGACTACTGCCATCGAAAAAGCGATACAATTGTTGGCAACTGTGGATGACGTTTCGGGTTCGCTCGAACCTCCGTGTGTTCAATCAATTCAACCTGCAGACACTGGACAAGCTTCTGATGAACATGCAACAAACGTATTCAAGATTAAACAAATTCGAGGATGATTGGGAACTGCGGTGGATGTGGTGATTGTTTGAATAACAATCAATACTGATTAATAATTCTGTAATTCAAATTCTTGTTGTTAAAGCTACATTAATTAATACATACTGTGATTCGACTGAGCGTGATTTGTTCTCACTTAAATTCTTGGGTTGATTATTTAATTCAATACAATTCAATTCATCACAATATTACAAAATAAACCAATCATAAATTGAATACTGAAATTCACTATGCTTTGTATGGAACCTCCAAATCTAAATGTCAGTCAAGCAACTGACCAAAGCGAAAAAGAAATTCCGATGGCATACCAGATAGAATAGGCAAATTCCAAATTTGACAACCAAATGCTTAGAAAATGTGCATCTTATGGCAAGTTATATTATAGTTTCACTTGTCGATTTCGTTGTACTAAATGTTACAAATGTGATAAACTTGGATATCTTCAGTTAGTTTCTCGAAATTCTAAGTCGTGTTATGTGCATTATAATGATACAGAAGTCGTCCATGTAGAAAATTAAATCACCTCAATATCTTTATCAGTCTTACTATCCACTATTCCTCAGGCTCGCAAACGTATATTCAGCTGTTGTGGTTCGAAAGAATTGGCAAACACTAATTCCACCACCTGGTTTGTTGTGGTTATACCGTTTCAAAAAATTGTTATGTCTACTTGTGGTTTGTTAATAATTTAAATGCTGAATGCCATTCATATAGATCTGCAGATGACGGCAAACAGAAACCAGAGGTGTAGTGTAAGTGCGGGGGGTGCGCAACACATTATTTTGCTCATAAAGCTTTAATCTTGAAAATAACCTACGGTTAGCTAGTTATATCGTATTCAAGATAAACAAAATGAATGTTTATTCGGTTAAATGCCAATTCCAGTCAACGTCATTAACAAAACATTTACAGCAATCGTTTCAATGAAATCACATTTCATACTTTGATTTGTCTTACAAGATTTAACGTTGATTTCTAGCCGAACACCAGAACATAAATTGATTCCTCTATAGCTATAATATAACACATTCCGTTAATACGTCGTATGCTTTACACTGGTCGTACAACAATATCAACTTTCATGAAAATGGTTTACCTTTCCTGCAAGATCAATATGCCTTGATATTGGGCAACCAGTATATTTGGTTCAAAATTCTATGCAATCACGTCTGACTACTTTCACTTTGTAAGTAATCATATTGCAAACATTTTTATTTGTTTTATTCAAAATGAAGGTTGTCAACCGAAAGAATTTATATTAGATACAGAAAGTGCGGAATCATTAATTTCATTGAATGTATGAATCCGCATTGATGTCTTGAAAATTCCTCTTTCGGTCAAGCAAGATCAAACGAACTGGAGAAATTTGTTTACCACCCTACACACGTGTTCCTTATCCAGTTTTTTGCGTCATAATTTTCCCGTGATATTTTTTGTTTGTTATCTAAATTAAAAATAACATTTAAACTGAATGATAAATCTGTGAGGGTTTTCTTTCCCGAACATTGTTACTTTGTTTAACTGCACTTGGGCTTCCGCACATTTTGATTTGTCCGTAACCCGTGTTTACCGTTATTGGAAAACGGTAATTTTTTGTGCTATCAACTGAGCTGTTTGACTCCTGTTTATTGGACACGTTGGGTTTGCATTGGAACCTGTATTCGATTACCGTTGAGGTTTGTTATATTTTGCTTGTTAATCGTCTTTGTCAATATAGCCAGCGTAAATTGATGTATTGTTCTGATTTGGGATCGGTTCGTAAACGCTCGTCACTCCCGGTATAAGAATCTCGTGGCTTGTAGTAGGCAACTAGTTACCATGACAGAAACTATTCCCCAGTGACGATTTGGTCGCTACGTTGAATGACTTGAAAGGTTTTGCCTCTGATTCTCAAATTCATTAATCTGAAATTTCGATTCACGGAGTTACCAGACATTCTATACCTATCGTTCAAGGTTGCTCAGCCAAATGATTGTCTGTTATATAAAATTACGAAAACATTGCATAGTACTGGTGCGCCAAGACAAATTTGATCATCACACTAAACTCACAGGTCAATTCCCGCAGAAATGCCGCGTAGACTGAGTTCAAACTGACACAACTGCCAAATTGCGAGTGTTATAGAAAATTACGAACTCATTGCACGGGACTGCTGCGCCAGGACAATTTTGATCAACAATGTGAAATCACAGCTCAATTCCTGAAAAAAAGCTTTTGAACAAATTTATCAATAAAAAACGGAAGGTTGAAACTTGTATCCATTCATTTACCACCAGTATAGGTTCCAGACGACATTAAATTAAGCGGCACATGTTTACGATCACATTACATGCCAATTTTCTAAAACCACTCTCTAATGCTTTTGACCCCATAACCTCAAACCTCTAATTTTTTCCTGGAAAAATAGTTCGAGAAAAAATCATTCAACTTCGACTCAGCTCCTCACCGGTTTCGACCGTATCACGCCAAAAGCATTGTGCGCAGCTGCCGACCAACTTTGCAAACCGCTTGCGGCATATTTCCAAAGATTGATAGATAACTCTGAAGTCCCTACTGGTTGGAAGCAGGGTATCATCACTCCCATTTTCAAACCATAGTGATCCTTCAAACTTCCGTCTACACACCATTCTCCCATTACTATCAAATGTGATGGAAGTGATTGTGTATTATGAAAATAATCCAAGTATTTTGGCGTTTACATGAACAAAAATTCACATTGGTAACACAGCGGTTAAGGAAGGCGTATTGCATCCGACAGGCCCATGTTCAAATTCAAAAGCGGTTGCGTATTATTGAGAAACAAGGTTACATTATTTCCAAACTACGCCAACATCTGCAATGGTTATCGATAAACATAAAAAAATTAACTACGACAGCCAGGCACCTTGTCCAGTTTATGAAAGCCCATCACCTGTACGCCTTTGCTAAGGAATCAAGAGATAAGCACCGACTTCGTGGGACTCAAATACACGACAGGTGTATAAGAGTGTGAATTTTTATACATATATATGATTACGAATGAATAAACTTCCTTTGGTGTGCAACAGGGAAAGAATCAAGTTCCATGGAGCTAAAATATTCGATGGTTCGTGATTGCATACCGTATGACCTTGAAATGAGTCTCGCAGGCCGAACGAAGTTAATTTGCAGAGGTTCGTGTTTGGATGCCATGTGCAAACAACGTGAGTTTCTCTACTTTGATGCAACAAGGATAGAGTAAGCTTAGTGGTTGGTTATGCAGCATGCGTATAACAGAAAATCGCAAATCAAGATTTGGGCAATATGCATCCAATAATGAACAGTAAGCAAACATAATAAAAAACAAATTTCCTATAAATAATGAGCAGTCCCGATTGCCACAATTTTTTACACAGTTCCCACAAATACGTCATTAGTCAATAACGTCCTGAGCCTTCGATTCAAACTGAAGCACGTGACCTTCGATGATCAAACCATTCGCCAAAGTCGAAATGTTAACGTTGAGGCCAACAAGGAAAGATCTTTTTTACCAGGAGCTAGCGTATGAGAACCAATTGGAAATTATAGGAAAATCGGTTTCTAACAGTTGGATTGCGAATAATTCAGCTGAACCCGAATCGCAAGATTTCACACAGAGAACCGATGACGAAAATTCGGAGCCGTCAAAATCATTGGAGATCGACGACGTTCCAACAAGCACGGTGTATTTGACATCGAACAGTGGGAAACATTATCAAGTTACATTCAAAGCGAGAGATCCAGAATTTCAGATACTTCATATGCACCGGAGAAAAACCCCAGACGGTTTGACACGTAAAGGCGTGCAAGCGTGTTCTTCAAATTACTACGTTGAGGTGAGAGATATACACTCTCAGAGATTGTTGCTACGCATGAAGCGCTATCGGATAGCACGATGCAATAACATGCTGGAACTTGACAGCAGTGAGTCAGAGTTGAACAAAACTTTGCCCAAAAAACCGCTTGCGCACAAAAAGAACGCAAGCAAAATGGTAAATAACCGAATTTATATTGCAGCAGATGGGATGTTATTCCAATTAGCTGATTTCACTCTCAAAGTGGACATATTACAGGCTATCTACAGTGAACCCTCACCGTCTATTGAAGGTCAAAGCGACTCAAAGAAAACCTGGTATAATGCGGAACCGAACAGAGCGTCATTGATCGTGCGACACCAGAAGGATTTGATGCGGATACGATTCAACCTGGGAGAGTTAGAGATTAAACCTTTATCCGTATGCGTAAACCGTAGTGCCCAGTGTACAGAACGATACGCCTATGTCAAATTCAAACCAATTAGCACAAATCAAACAAACTATTGTGCCATACCTCTGAGTACGTATCGATACCGCGACCCGATGATTGATATTAGAAAAAAGAATCGCATGCGAGAAAAAAGAGGCGAGTTACCTAAATGGATGCTAGAGGAAAGGCGGAAGCGTTTGCAGACTACGACCCAGCAGCCCGCTTCGTCTTCAGATAACTCAGACGGACAAGAGACGAACAAATCTGTGATCATTTTCGAACTAAATGGTCACCGAGTGAAGCTACGATGTGGCAGCATCGGGGCAACTCTCATCAGCGGAGAGGAATTCTACGAGGATTTTATAACGGGGCAAAAACGTGAACCCAGAATAACCGTGAAATCGGTATGTGGAGAGATACCCATCATATCGTGTTCATTATAGTGGCAACTGAAATTAATGGCCTACTAAGCTTTGTATGTATGAAATAACATGCCTGATCCAGGCAAAGTGCCGCACAGTCAAAGACTGCATGTGGGGTAAGATACTGTCAGGTTGCCCAGGCATAGACAGGCCGCCATTCAGCTCCGATATTATAGATTGTTTGGATGCGTGACCAAATAGCTACTTAACAAACAGTTCATAAAGCAGTGCAACGCACTGGAATCGGTCGAATTTACCCTGAATCTGTATCTCAACGAGAAATACTGCATATAAAGTCAGAAGTCATAGAGTCATTTGACGAGTTTTTTTAGCTGTCCGACGCTAAAATGAACAGTGAGAATGTAGCGAGCAAAAAATTGATAATTGTTTTTCGATTACTATTGATTTAAAAAAGATACAAAAGTAAAAAAGAGAGGGATCCATAGAAAATGTAATTGAAGGATTCAAACACTAGATCAAGTGTGCAGTCTACATGCGAATGAGGTGAGCACAAAACTCACATGTCACAGTTTAATGCAAAATTAACTTTAGCCTGATATTTGCCTTTATCACAACCCCTACACGTAATTTGAACAGTGGAAGTTGTGAGTAATCAGTGGTTCTGTGTTGAAAAAACTTTGTCGTTCAATGTCTTCAAAGCGAAGCATTGTTCATCTTCAGCCTACATTTAATACTAAAATTGACGGGGTGTAAAATTTAAAGGTAATTTAAGATGCCGAAGAATGTTAGTGTCAAAAAAGTCAAGCCAACGTTGAAAATTAAATGAAAGTGCGCCACTGACTCGTAAATTCTTATTGAATGCAACGTTGCTTTGTATGGTATGGTATGAAAGCACAAGCCTGATCCAGGCAATGTGCCGCACAGTCAGAGACTGGATGTGGGCTAAGATACTTTCAGGTAGCCCAGGCCTAGACAGACACAAAGGGGGCATAGAAATGGCAGGGAGACTCCAGCGTGTTTCAGCATGCAGCTCACTACCGTCTTCCAATCAATTTAGCACGATGATAGCCTCAGCACAGAAATGCTGCACGATTGCTTTAACACTAGGTGACTAATATTTGCTGGGTAGATTGAAACTCCTTATAAAATAGAGCTACGCTGTTTAAATACAAACTCTGGATCCCGGTAAGAAACCCCCAGCATCAATCTTTTGCGTCGCAGTGAATGTTTTGTTGTTGCTTAAACGATTAGTGCGTTTTTATCACAATGAGTACCAAGCTTATCAAATAAATTGATTCATCAATAACATATGCAAACACCCAACTTTATTTTCAGCCAAACCTGACAGCCGACACATCCGTGTGACCGCTTGGCGAAATAAAAAAGAAGCGGGAAATTTCGCTTGCACAAAAACACTGGCGGTTGCTGAACCACATTAATAAATAATATACTACTCAAAGTAGTTCATAAAATCGAATTTTCGATTATTTCATGGATGAGCTCAATGTTTCTGAGATATAGAAAAAAATCTTTGAAACTTTTCTCCAGCAACGGATTACCAGCTCCGAACTGAAATTGGGAGTTATTAGGACTATTCTGTAAAGTATCAAGGGCAGAATGATAAAAACTCCTATAGCACAAACGGGAACAGGCCATTAGAACAACTCATCGAGTAAGTCAACATACAAACTAAATTAAATGTTGACGCAACCCAAGTATATTGTTTATTAAATCACAAGCCTGATCTAGGCAAAGTCACCGACTGCCTATGGGCTAAGATACTGTCAGGTTGCCCAGGCTTAGACATATAAAAAATGAAAAAAACATAGAAATGGCAGACTCCAGCGAATTTACGCGTGCAGCACAATTTAGCACGGTGTTAACTGCACAGTACTGAATTGTTGCACGGTTGCACATTCGTGCAAATTAAGTGTCACAACATATCGTGTGCAAGAACTAAGAAATTAGCAATCTGGCATGTGTGATAGGGGAGGTTGGTGATGCCGTTAGACGGGGACATTGAAATCGAACTGTCATCATAGCTTGAAAAAAGCATACAACTAATGCAGATAAAGGCATGCAGAATGAAGTTTGAATTGGATCTCAACAACTCGACATTCTACACAAGTAATAAAATCAGTTGATCAAAAGTGTTATATTTTCGGGTCGGAGGAAACCATGCTGATTGGACAGTAAATGCTGACAACTGGTTATGATCAGCATAAAAATAAGGCGATATGTATGTCGGAAGGTACAGCAAAAACACTATGGGTCTTACACACCTCGACTTGATCTAATTGATGTACGAAGTCAGCAATATGCCAGTGTGTGAACATGTAAATTTTTTCATATCTCATCACCAGAAAACTTTGGACTGTCACGGCTAGTTTTCCCGTTTTAAGTACCCTATGTACACCTGAGTAACCTCGAAATGGAGAAAAAGGATGTGTATGGATGTTTGAAATCGCAAGCTATAATCTGAGTAAAGTACCGCACAGCCATAGACTGGAAGTGGGCTAAGATTGTGTCAGGTTGCCAAAACCTAGACAGATATGTGAAACAGAAAATATCAGTGAGACTTCCGTGTGATTTCGCACATATCTTATTCCTTATCGGGTCGGTGCTGCTTAACTCTGCTTTCTTCAATGCGAATCTCTAAAGGTAAGATGACTTGACGCACTGGAAAGGGTGTTAGCTGTCGCATGTTGAGACCCATTTTACTCCGGGTATGGTAGGGGTATGGGTTAATCACAATTAATACAGGGGTGCAAATACATGCGGTGGTAATTAGACAACGTTCGAAGCCCACAAGAACAGACTTCAACGTTTGATTTTGAAGCGATTACTTGTAGCTCAGAGATTGGATCTTGTGTGTTCGCTGAGCTGGCATTGTAACAGTAGGACGTTTCGTCATCAAGCTAGATGACATCGTCAGCTGAGCTTCTTGCGAAGTGTTCGTAACCGTCGTGTTTCCTGATTTTATACGCTGACCGTTCTGTTTCTTTCCTCGTCATTGGTCACATGGCTTAATGTTCGGTTCCTCATTGGCACATACATGTCGTCCAGTTGAACGTGTTGATTTAATGACTGCGTTGTGGAGTGCCACGCCTCGAGGAATTCCCGCATGTGGCGCGTGCGTCCCCTTGCAATGACTCTGGTTCCATTCCAATTGACTTGGTGTCCTAATTGGTTAACGTAAATTGATAGTAACGATATGTAATCGTGCCTCCTTACCGCTGATTGGTGTTCACTCAGTCTGGTACCCAGCCTCCTTCCAGTTTGTCCCACGTAATGTATTTCACAATCCGCGCATGGGATTTTGTAGACCACATTTGTTTTGTCTTCTTTTTTCAAGCCATCTTTTAATTTGCACAGCTGATTGCGGAGTGTTCGCGTAGGTCTGGTTGCAACATTGATTCCGAGTGGTCGCAGTACTCTTGCAGCGATTTCTGAAACATTTTCAATGTATGGTAGAGGTTTCCTGACCTGTGTGTTTGGTCGATCCGTAGGCAAGTTTCTTGGTGATTTGTATCTTAGTATAAAGCTCTTCGGGTAACCGTTTTCCCATGTGCGGATTGTGAGATGCATTACGTGGGACAAACTGGAATTCGGTAAAATCGTATACAAATCTTAAAAAGATAAATCAACCAATTAAATTTCACGAATGGGGGTAATATCCAAAAATAATACACTCTGATAAAACAGATCGCCAGAAAACACTGAACTACAAGGTGCACATCACCGAGGGATACACAATAAAGCTGTATGATGGCTAGTGTGAGCTGCGTTCAAGAAAAAAGCCATTGCAACAGATTTACCAAGCAATACGGACATACAACCGCGCAGAACTTTTGTACAGTGCAGGTAATACCATGCTAAATTGATTTGCCACCGGCAATGAGCTGCATCTGCAAACACGCTGGGTTCTTGCTGGCATTATCATCACTATCAGTTACTTACATCGGTCTAGGGCTGGGTAGGTCATATGCAGTCTATAACCATTAAGCACTGCCTGGCTACAGACTTGTGACAGACATTCGTCAATCATTAAATGAAAAGCATTTATTAATCAGTTGTTCAGCCCTACTCTACTACTTCGTCCAGAGTCCTAGAGTAAACCACCACCATCATTACGGACAGCATCACATCTATGACAACTATTGATTCCTGACTGGCATACAATCATGGCATAATTATACTTGAGAAAAAAGGCGTGAAGGAAATTGACTAGCTACACACATACAAGTATAAAGCAGATGGCACGGATGTGCAATCGCACAGCATTTCTTTACTGTGTTGCTAAAATCGTGCAAAATTGATTGGCCAACGGTAGTGAGCTGCATGCTGAAACACGCTGGAGTCTCACTACCATTTCTATTCCCCCCTCATATCTGTCTAGGCCTGGGCAACCTGACAGTATCGTAGCCCACCTGCAGTCTCTGACTGCACGGCACTTTGCCTGGATCACGCTTGTGCTTTCATGCCATCATATCATACCATAAAGCAGATTGAAGCGAAACCTTGTGCAGCTGGCAGTTCGTTTACTGAAACGCAAAAGTGGAAAAGGGACCAAAGTTGCAAGGAAGGTTGACAAACCCAGATGCGGCTAACTCAGGAGCCTCATGAGCCATATAAACATTTGTCGGGAGCAGAGATTCTTTAGCCGGACTAACTGCGAATCCCCATCCGCTGAGTCTTAAAAATGATACGGAAACAGAAACCTTTAAACACATGTTTCGTGTAAAAAAATGAAAGATGCAAGGTTGAAGATTCTAATTCGATTGGTTCAAAATGCGGTGGAAAAATTACAAATTGGCGTTCAATGTACAGATGCGATTTATCGTTCAAACTCGGCCATTTTGCTCAAAATATCCCGTGTGATTTCACCAACCGGTTTCACCTGACCGTAGTATGTGGAAAATTTGCCATTCGGGTCCAGCAAATACATGACGACGGTGTGATCGACCTAACAGAGAGGATTGAAAATAAACTGTCGCAGACACAAACAGGACAAAAGCAGCATCGTGAGGATCAAGCTGGTGACCGACACGTAGAGCCTGATTTGTTGACTGTGGTATGCTAAATGTTTCACTATTTTGCAGCGAAACCTAGATCATCCACGCAAGGAACGAACAGAAACGGAACAACGCAAAGAAATGTGAGTACAATCGGCTAGACCAGTTTTTGGGTAACGTTTCACTTCTCACACAGAAGCTTCGTCAGACCAAGGGAGATAGTCAGGACAGGGAACATGAATAAGTAGTAGTCAACCCACCACCACTGATTTGACCTTATCGCTAAACAGCCTATAGTACACCTACAGTGTGTCACGTCTCGTGGGAATGACCAGGATCAGTGGTCGATTTTGCTCACAGTGTGTATCAGAAACGAAAAACTTTCCATTTCCCTAACATCCTTAAACTAACAAATGCACGTGGTTCTATAATGCTGGTCTCGAAGCGTGTTCCCCTACGTCGGCTAGGTCATGTCGCTATACAGGAAAATTAGGAAGATGGTGAAATAATACAGATAATTCTGAACATTGACGCTCTTAAATCAGTAACGAAGGCAATCAATCAATCAAAAACAAACCTGATGAGACAACGATGCATGAGAGTGAGAAACAAACACACGTGTAGAAATCGTAAATCCTCCATGAAACAGACCCGACTAAAACAGAACTCATTGAAGCCCCCAAGGACAAAATCACTTCGAATGCTTCTCGAACCACAGACCAGTAAAAACTGACGTGATACGATGTGTCTTAACACCGAATCACATCAGAATCTAGCTTGAAAATACGGGAACAAGAACGTTGACCAAGGTTGTGCTAAAATGTTTCAGACGCTGGGTTGATGTGAGCTCAAAAAATACGAAATCACATGCAAATGAACATTGCAGAGGAAGCATCATCAACTGGGGATTTTCACTAATGGCGTGCAGTTGCTTGTCATCTTCAAAGCTTATCTTCGATACATTTTGCTGGGCACTTTAGTTGTTTATTGCATTATTGCGCATAGGACAAATTGGCCTTCTCTTGTGTTGTGGGATTCGTGTGTGAAAACGATTTTCGTTGGGCAGGTTGGCCTCAGGGATGAAGAGAGACGCAACCGATGTGTGAAACGCGGGGGTGACGGACGTTAGGAAGGATATTATCCGGTTCGCACTCGTCTTCCCCACACCCATACACTACGTTTTACACTATTATGTGATGTGTAACAGTAGTGTGTTAGACAAAGTTATACTTGTATGCCACTGTTGCATAGGGTTCGTACAACGAACAACGATGTTCAAACACAGAATCACAATGTGATTCTTGGTCAACACTCCGGGCGCTTATGGATAACCAAAGTAATGTGTTGCTCACATCCCCCGCACTTGCACACTACTACCGTTTACTGGCCGTTTATCGTCGTCAGGTGGAGACAGTAAGATCAGGTTCAGTGAGCCTTGAAACAGTGGTAAAGTGGTAAACAAAGTTATACTTGTATGCCACTGTTACTAGGGTTCGTACAACGAACCACGGTGTTCAAACACAGAATCACAAAGTGATTTCTGGCCAAGCGCTCGAGGCGCATATAAAAGACCAATGTATTGTGGTGCTCACATCCCCATTCCTTACACACCACTACCGGTTTCTGGCTGTTTGCCGTCGTCAGGTGGAGACAGTAAGATCAGGTTCAGTAAGCCTTGAAACAGTGGTGAAGTGGTAAACAAAGTTATACTTGTATGCTACTGTTACATAGGGTTCGTACAACGAACCACGATGTTCAAACACAGAAGTTAGTTCAGCATTTTATGATTTTACTTTACATTCTGAAAATTCAGGCAAAAGTTCGGATAAACACCACGGTGATGACCACAAGGAGAAATGTCGGATAAGCCGAAAATGATTCCGCGTGAGCACAAAAGCGTCGAATTTTACGAGGAAACTCACGATATAATCCCCGTCGTCGTCCTTTGGTCCCGCGCTGTAATAAATTCGATACAACTTGGAAACTTTTTTGATTTCTTCTTCCGAACCGGTCAATCCAACCAAACTTGGGGAGTACTCTGTGTGTGGTTGAGTGAAAATACATCTGAAGCACGTTTGAAACCGCAGAGGCAGTGTTAACTACGATTGGAAAAGTCTTGTCCCGATGTGTCTGCACTTAATCTTGTGATTATTCTGTAGCATAGCCAGTTTCAATTGCTTCCTTGATTTATGAAATAATTTGACACAGATGCACACCAGTCGTGTAACGGTGTATTATTACGATATAAGACTGTCGTTGAGGATGAAAATGACAATCCAGGGGCAAATGACAAAAACAATGACTGTAACAACAAAACATTTTATTGGTTCACCATTGATTTTTTTACGAGGAACCAGACATAATATTATGGTGACAAAAGCTTCTCACCAAGACTATGTTTACTCTAAACGGTTACGTCGCAAAAAGATGCCGCCACTGCGCTGTTCATGAAGCTCGAGACCGAAAACAGGCAAACTAGCACCAACGAGAAAGAAGGACCGTTTGAACAAATCGCTTCATTTCAACACATGCATTTACGTCGTGGTAACGCTTAGGTGTCGGCAAGTGGAAAAGAAAAGTTGTGATGTGTGCCGCCGGGTATCTAAGCCTCGGGAAATAAACTCATTCTACATGAAAATATGTGCGATTTTTGTTTAACAAGATTGCAAAAGCGAGGTTTAAAGGCAATACTAACTACAATCAAGCTCAAGTTAAATTCGAAATAAAGAAGGAATTTTCCGGACACAATGTGCCAGACCCAGAGTTGTAGCACGGGTTCCAAAGGTTGTCATAGCCCGGGGGTGGTATTGGGGATGAGCTCCCACTGTTTATAAAATGCTTCCATGTGGCATGCGTCTCAAATAGCCTCTGACAACCAAGTCTAGCTTCTGGCCTGCACGAGTGGCTCCCCGAGCCCGGCGGAACTGCTTCTACCAACAGGAGAAGGGGCGAGGGCGAGTGACTGGCGCCTGAAAACCAGTTTGCTTCGGGTAGATGTAGCTCGTTAGCCTGGGAGGGCATTTCATCTAAGGGAAGGACAACCCTGATTTTAAACATCCGCTGCCTTGCTGTATACCCAATCGCGGGAAAGGCTTCGGGAGAAAACCCTGAGGAAAAACCTGGAACATAGTCTGGCAGACGGTTAGTTGGTGCACACCAACTCTTTCTAGCAACTCCCTGCTGCCTTGCACTGGGTTGTGCAAAGGCTACAGAAGCTGACTCGAACAAACGCCAAGTGGTGCTGGGGACGCCTCTTTGTACCCAAATTCCCAAGAATCTTCATTGAAGCCGATTTATCCTCCAGGAGGAGATAGTCGCACTTAAGTAAAGTAAGTAAGTAGCACGGGTGTACACGTGAGCAGTACTTTTGTACTGGGCAAATAAGACCATGCCAAAATGATCTTACAGCAGGACTGAGCTGCATGCCGATAAACGCTGGAGTCTGACGGTTGTTTTTGCTAACTCATTTCTGTCAAGGTTTGCGCAACCTAACAGTATCGTATGGTATGGTATGAAAGCACAAGCCTGATCCATGCAAAGTGCCGCACAGTCAGAGACTGCATGTGGGCTAAGATACTGTCAGGTTGCCCAGGTCTCACCAGATATGAGACAGAAAAAAGAACAGGAAATGGTAGTGAGACTCCAGCCTGTTTCAGCATGCAGCTCACTACCCCTGGCCAATCAACTTAGCACGGTGTTAGCCGCACAGCACGAAGTAATGCACGATTGCACATCCGTGCAGTATCATAAGCCACGCACAGGTAGTGGCTGTGCGGCATTTTGCTTTTATTCAGGCTTGTCATCTCAGACCTGCATACACACATAATACAACGAAACTTGGTGTGCGACAAAACGTTTGGAGACTTGAAGTGGACATTTATACAGCTAATAATATAACAGGTCTTGAGCAACGAGAATGCTCACTGACAATCTGCAATCAGGTACAAAATCAAAGTTAAACCTTTCTGGGCTAGGAAAGCAGGTAGGTTAATTGATGATAAAACCTTGGCGTCTTTTATTATTTCTGACATTATTTTTGTGCGATGAATTTCGAAAGATAGTCAAAGGCGACTGAGCAATTTCACTTCTGTGAGCATAAACAACAATCCGAAAAAGATTGATTGTGTTAACGCACAATACGTTATATGCAATGGATAAGTCAAATTGAACATGTTTTTCAGATGAAAACCCTTAACAACCAAAACTATGAATTGGCTCGCTTCAAAGAGTATTTCAAATGCAAACCTTAAAAAGATGGGGTAAATCACTGTACAAATTAGCAAAAAACGCATCCATTAAAAGATAAAAGTTAACAGAAGGTTCAAATGGTACATAATATATAAGTCGGTTTTCTGGATTCAAAATGGTATTGGAAAGGTATACTTGAGAAACCATTGTGTTTGAAGCACATCACACGCTTGCTGGGTTCCAAGTCAGATTTCTGTGTTGCGTCAGGAGAGGAGGTGAGTGACATTGCTGAATGTTTGTTAAACGAATGTATGCATGAAAACTCAAGTCTGGATCCAGACAAAGTGCCGTACAGTCAGAGACTGCACATGGGGTAAGATGCTGTGAGGTTGCCTAGGCCGACATACGAAATGAAAATCGAAATGAGAGTCCAGCTTGTTTCCGCATGCAGCACAGTAACGGTGGCAAATCAAGTAAGCACTGTGTTAGCTGCACCATACACCATACTAAACGACTGCACATCCGTGCATGTCGAAGCGATCAAATACTCGTACCATTAAAGCGGTGGCCAAACACGCGCCGATCTGTTGAGAAGGGCGTGTCAAATAAGTAGGGGTTGAAGGTGGTTGCCCATGGTATTGCTTGATTCCAGCCTTGTGATTTCATTGATACAGTGACACAATCAGGACAAAGAGAGACGGAAAGCAAAGTGTAACCGCAATATGACTAAGAATGGGCACGGCAGATGTGAACCTACTGTATTGGTAACTCACATCTATCGAATGTAAAAACGGCTAAAAATGTTTAAAATTTGTGCGAAAACGGTTTATCATTCGCGCACACACAACTTAATTGTCGCCGGGTTGAACGCATTACCTTTGACGTATGCAGCGATGACTTCGGGAGTGTCTCGTTCATGATCCACGGTGAGAAATACCGGGACGAACTTCTCAGTGGATTTTGTTGTGATCGCTGAAAAATAGAAAATAGAGAAGTCGTTGTATGGGAGGAAATCGAAAGAAGCATTTGAATATTTTTTTAGAAGAACTAAGTTCACTAAGAAAGCTTGAGTACGAAAATGGTGAATTACATTTGTGGACGTCTAGGTTTAGGCATTTTATAAATTCATTCGTGAACCTGTGGCAAATCTAGTGCGGAGGGTGCAGAAACGGTAATACACGTGTATCATAAAACAGATAAATAGATAGATGGCCGGACACAAAAATATAGACTAGAATAAAATATCACAAAGAAACCGAGGGATAGTAGACGGATAGCAGGATGAATGGGTGGATACAGGATAGCTAGACGGATAGACATAGATATAGATAGATAGCTAGACAGACAGATATAGATAGATAGATAGATAGATAGATAGATAGATAGATAGATAGATAGATAGATAGATAGATAGATAGATAGATAGATAGATAGTGAAAAATTCTGGTGCATCAAAAAGCATCATGGCATCAAACATCGTTAGTTGGAATCTAGAAGGAGTATTAAAATCAGGTGTGGCAATGTGGTTGAGGCTGTAATCCAACGACACGGTGGTACAGTATCAATCGTTGAATGACAAATTAAGCGATTATGCTTCAGAAATAACAATTTATGAAGAAAACTTATGTCGGTAATTAAAACTTACCAATTCGATCGTTGATCTCGACTAATCGCTCCAACTGTTCAGGACAAATGTCAGGGCAGTGGCAGAAGCCAAAATAGAGGAGGACCCATTTCCCTTTGAAATTAGCCAGAGTACACGGCTTCCCTGTATGATCGACCAAATTGAAATCACCCCCAATGGATGGAATTCCGAAAGACTTGTTAGCTTCTTCCTTCTCTGTGGAAACGAAATATGCAAGTCTGCAAAATTGGTCAGCATTTGATGGATCTAATTGTCAAGTGGGTTACAATATTTTTAGGTCGTACCTCAAAACCTTCAATGTGAATAATCGCTTAATGTGAAAGCAACTGTGAATAAAGAAGCTTCAGGGGTACGGTCATTTACGACTGGTTAGTAAAAGCTATTTCCCCATTATATATGTGCTATCCAGCTCCCGAAAACGTACGAGCAATAAAGAGAAAACGATATCATCAGTAAGTTCAAATTAAAATACAGTTTTCCGAACTCTTGAAATTGACTGATCCACAAAAACCTCAAATTTGAGAGAAAGATATCCATCAATTAATTGCGCTAGTAGGATAATACCGAGGTAAAAGTTGAAGTACGCAGCTGAGAACGATTCGCCTTGGCAAAATACGCTGTAGTGAAGTAAGTGAGGCACAGTAACGTCAAGAAAGACTATCATATTTCACGTTATGGTATGGTATGATGACATGAAAGCACAAGCCTGATCCAGGCAAAGTGCCGCACAGTCACGGACTGCACGTGGGCTAAGATACTGTCAGGTTGCCCAGGCCTAGACGATATGAAGGGGGGAATAGAAATGATAGTGAGACTCCAGCGTGTTTCAGCATGCAGCTTACTACAGTTGACCAATCAGTTTAGTACGATGTTAGCCGCACAGCACAGAAATGCTGCACGATTGCACATCCGTTGCTATCACTTTAAACGTTACTATTAATGAGCTATCGGAAGTCACACCAAATAACCACACGACAGGTGGTTATTCTTCAATAAAGTGATTAAAATTAATTTTCTAATTTTCTGAAACGAACCGCGTAACTTTATTGAAAACAGAACGGCTCGTCACGTTACGAAAGAAATTGAATAATAAGCCGGGATAAGAATATAAAGTTGCGAGGCACCTTAGCTTATTTCCATACAAAACAAAATTGGTCACCATCCTGAGAATTAAATTGAATAATAAACCGAAATAAAATATCCCATATGAGCAAATGTACATTCCAGTGAAGTAAAACAGATCAACTTTTCGAACCTTAAACAAGAGCACGAGTTTTACTGATCAAAAATCCTTTTTATTGTGAAAAGGCTCAGTATTTCATAAAGTTTCGTAGAAATAAAAAGTAACTGCAAAAAGCTGGAACCCTGTTCAGTGCCACATGCTTTTTAATCCGGACATAAGCAACGACACAGCCTGATCATAAAAAACGGTGGGTTTCAAAATTCCTTTTCGAGTTCGACGGCGATGACACAAAATTGTTTTCTCTCGAACGGAATTAAATGTGAAACTTTGGAAGGTGATTGGATACAACACATCGTAAGAACATTGTGTGCGATACAATTATTCTATAATACTTTGTGGCTGTCAGTTGATTATGCACACAAAAACTTCGATGGGATTAATGCTTTTCACATTAACCCTCTGGTGCGGGTCGCTCACACTGAGTGGCAAGATCGAATTTAGAGTGTTGTTGGGTTATTAAGCCGGTGGTTTGAAGAAACACAATGTTATTTGTTCGCGATTCTTAGGGCAAGTCTGTGGGAAAGCTTCGCAATTATCGCTTCACCCCCTAGGAAATGCAAGCTGGCAGAGATTAGACTTATAAGGTGGACAGTACAAAAATGAAGCTGATCAATTAGTTTGGTTCCGTCTTGAATACCAAAAGGCTTCTCAAAAACGGGTTAGAAAACTTCCAAGATATGACCACAAGCCAGTGAAGTAAACATAGTTTAATACAATCAAAACGATACTGTGACATAGGTTTAAAGCGAAACAAATATTACGAAGGTATACAGTACAAAACTAAAGCATTTTACCTAATGTAAACTGTAATGTATGTGTGTTAACATATTAAACTCTGTATCATCGTTTGACAAAGCCTCTGCACCCAGACTTGTGTTTCCTGATGACCATGAATTTGAAATTATCAAGCTGAACTGCTCACCTTTCGCCAGATCACGTGTCATGTAAGCTACAGCGCCAACACCTGTCCAAGACAGTCCAATAAAAATGGCCCATTTAGCCAACCTTGTCCTCTACAAAGTTGATTAAAATATAAAGTTACATTAAATGTGACTCTTGTTGAACTAGTCCGGAGTACTGGCAAGATAAATGGAAATTTCACAGAACCACTAAACCGAAATCCCTCACAAAATATATAAATTACCGCAATAACTGGATGCAGTGTTTGAGGATCATTTCGACTTGAAGCTATACAACAACGATTTCAAAAATGAAGCGTACCTAAACAGAAGCGAATAACGCAGTACGATGAGACCAAAAACTATAACAAGCGTTAGCAATTTCTAATGCAGAATTATAGAGAATACCGGGGGTGAAAATGATTACTTACTTTACTTTGTGTGAAAATGATTAACGTAAGTGCAATGGATTCTCACATTTGACAAAATCTGAGTGGGTGAATAGATGGTTGCCTCAAACCAGTTTAGATGCCATCCGCCGTTAACGCAACCCTATGGTATGTAGTAATTAATCGTGTCTAACCATACGCTTTAGTATCACTAACTTGATTTGCGCTGTTAGCACTACAGATTAGATTAATAAGCTTCATTGATGGCTGTGAAAAACGTACTGATGAAGTTTCTTAAGAATGCGATAAAAGTGCTACCTCCGGTAAGAGTTATCTAAACCTTGCGTGGCCAAGTTCAGCTTACAAAGAGGAGTTGCATCTCCGGGAACAAACTGGTGTTAAAATAACAATCACCTGCCTCTGTACTTTTTGATATCTGTCTGAGCAATTCCGTAGCATTAATGAAAGCTACTAGTGCAAACAATGAGTTAAAATTGGTTGTCATATCCTCTTGTGGCGGCGCGCCACACAAGAGCATTTATAGATAGAATGCACTTTTCCTGGATTAGGCATGTGATTTCATACATACATAATCGTTTGCATGATCAATACTGGCGGTAAGTAATCAAAATGTATATCAGGCTAACCTGAGCATTAATAATTTCGTATTGATGGCTCTTGAAAGACTGGTTCCAAAGCTTGTCATAGGCGGGGTGGCAGTGGGGATAAGCTCACACTGTTTACAAAATGCTCCCATATGGCACGCGTCTCAAATAGCCTCTGACAACCAAGTCCAGCTTCTGGCCTGCACGAGTGGCTCCCCGAGCCCGGCGGAACTGCTTCTACCAACAGGAGAAGGGACGAGGGCGAGTGACTGGCGCCTGAAAACCAGTTTGCTTCGGGTAGATGTAGCTCGTTAGCCTGGGAGGGCATTTCATCTAAGGGAAGGACAACCCTGATTTTCAACCTCCGCTGCCTTGCGGGATACCCGATCGCGGGAAAGGCTTCGGGAGAAAACCCTGAGGTTAGTTGGTGCACACCACCTCTTTCTGGCAACTCCCTGCTGACTTGCAGGTCGCACTTGGTTGTGCAAAGGCTAGAAATCTGCTTCGAACAAGCGCCGAGTGGTGCTCGGGACGCCGCTTTGTACTCAACTTCTCAAGACCCTTCATTGAAGCCGACTCTATCGCTACCGCTATCTATATCTGATTAATTCATTGCCGACAGAGGCTGCGTGATTTGTTTAGCCACGAGGCCAAACCATTCAGCGCCTTAACAAAGCTACGCAAAAATACCACATCTGTCACGTATCTTTGAATCGAATATGTGAAGATGGCTAAGTTAGAAGTCCGAATTAAAATGTTATTCGTTAAAAATCAGTAAAGCTTTTCTGTAACTATCGATGTTACAGTAAAGGATTGAGAAACGATACTTATATGCATGATGTGTGTATAAAATCACAAGCATGATCCAGACGAAGTCCCATACAGTCAGAGAACGAACGTGGGCTAAAATACTGCCAGGATGCCTAGACCTAGACAGGCAAAAGAAATGAAGACACAAATCCCTCGTGATTGTATGATAGCAAACCACCGATATGTACTATTAATACCATGCTATTTTATTATGAAGAATATCACTGATATGAATAGCACAATCACATTCAATCAATCAGTTCACGAAACTTATGGGATCACCTTGAGTAAGCCACTCCGAGTTACTCATTGTACAACTGCCGGGCAAATGTGAAAAGCGAAAAAAGGGTTTATGTAGTGCACCGCAATATCGGCATGTGCGACCACTCAATGAGCCCCAAAGAATCACTGGATTTCACAAAGCCTAATCTTCAAGAAATAAGGAAAATAGAGAGCACGGACGTGTCAGAAATTAACATTAACGGATCGTGCGACTAGACAGAGAATGGTGGTAGCTAATTAGGGTCGAACAAATGAAAATAGCAACTAATGCCGACAGTGTACGCAAACGATTCTAACTTAATCAATTGACGCGTCAAAAAAAGCAAAGGAATGGCGGCACTTTCCTCATTAATAAAGGTGAATACCTTTCATTCTGAGCCGAACACTTTAAAGAACAGGTTAGCCAGTCTCTTACAATGGATCTGTCACCACATTTGACGCACTACGATTCTTTGCTAGTCAGTGTAGATCCTTTCGTGACTCAGAAATCAAAAGCTGTATCGAATCCATGAAACGATTCAACGCCGCTGGCCCTGATGTTATACTACTTGTTCTGGTCAAGAAAGGTAGCCAAAATCTTATCAGTATATTTGGCGATCTTCGTGAAGTGTGGATGTGAGAATATCTACTCACTAGATAGTGAGAATCGGGTATCATACCGATACAAAAGGTGTGCAAAGTTTATGGGCTAATCATCGAGGGATAACTCATCACGAGTTAAACATAGAATGGTGATTCGCTGGTCCAAGAGCAGTAACCCGACTTCTTTTTACTCCTGGACAGGTAGAAATGCGCCATATAAACATACATATATACATACTGCGCAACCAGCTACATTGATTTGCCACTGATACTAATGCATGATGTAACACGTTGGAGTCTTACTGCCATTTATCTTCACTTTATCTACCTGCGCGTGGACAACCGTGCAAAATTGATTTGTCGCCGGCATTGAGTTGCATGCAAATACACGCTGAAATCTCCCTGTCATTGCTATTTTCTTTTCCCATATGCATCTAGGCGAGAGCAACCCGAATATGCCAGGATCTATAACGACCTTTTACTGAAATTCACAAGCAGCGTCCGAAAATTATGAACAATTTCTCATATTCTATTTAATATTATAATTAATGCCATGATTAAAAAATGCAGCCAAGGCACCAAAGCTTTCGGAGTACACAAGCTCCACGATTTGGAATACGCTGATTATATAGTCTTGCTTTTTGACTCTTACAGACTATACTTGAAGTGGCTAACGGCATGGTATTTTCTTCAAAAAATGTGTTTTGAGTTTTTTGAGAAAATGATACATTGATGTTTATTTTATCCGGTACCATAAATTATTTTGACTGAAAATACTTATTTCTATAAAAACAAAGGAGTTTTGAAGGACTGGTTTGAAACATTATTTCCTAATTCGCAAGATGGCCCGTAATACGCCGGCATTCAACACATGTTTACGGGCAGTTTCGCTACGAAACACCCGCCTTATTTTATACTGATTGAAAGGTCAAGAAACGGCCTTGAAAGTAGTTCAAGTTCAAGTTCAAGTTGCACAGAGCTTAAGGTGGCTAAAAGCCAATCACGCGCCCAGATTTCCTTCGACGGTATGCGGTTGAGCACCCGGCACTTCGATATCGAGTATACAGTTCGTACTTTTCACACGTTCTTGTTTCCGAATATCTGGAAAGTAAGGTAGGGTTTCTCTTCACCAGCACGATGAGAGTTCAGCTATTCAGCAAGCAATGCAATAATATGCGTGAACAATGTGTGGTGTATGAAATCACTTCGCGATCAAGGATGTCCTCCAGAGTGCTCTCCGTAGCTTCACTGAGGGTGAGATCGAGCTACTTCCAGGTAACCGCGTCACTGACCTTGATTATGCCGATGACATTGCTTTGCTTGGTGATGATCCGTTGTTCCTACAGAATGCCCTGAACCAGCTAGCGTTGGAGGCGTCTAGGTACGGATTGCACTTAGCTCCAACTAAGTGTAAGGTTCTTCTTCAAGATTGGGAGGGGTTGCAGCCCACTCTGACGGTCGATGACCTCAGTATGGACTGTGTGGAACAGTTCACCTATCTTGGTAGCTGCATCACGGCGGGAGGAGGGCTGGAAAGTGAGATCGGCTCTCGCATTGCGAGAGCTCGCTTCGCGTTCACCAGTCTAGGTCATCTCTGGAAGCGGTCTGACGTGAGTTTGAGACTGAAGGGGAGAGTTTACCTGGCCTCAGTCAGGTCGGTCTTGCTTTACGGGTGCGAGAGCTGGGCAGTACGCGCAGAGAGCTCCGGCGCTTGGAGGTGTTTGAACATCGATGTTTACGGAGGCTTGCACGAGTGTGGTGGCAACACCGCACTAGCAACGTTGAAGTGAGGCACCGTGTTCTAGGTGTGGACAGCCTGATGCTACGAGACCTAATCGACCGTTCCCGTCTCCGCTGGCTAGGGCATGTCTTGAGAATGAAGCCTGAGCGCCTACCCTTCCGCGCTGCGTGCGTCGGTTGGCCCAGGATGGCGGCGGTGTTCAGGTGGACAACCGCTGACCTGGAAGAAGGCCTTAAAACGCTTGACGTCGGGTTTAGCTCGGGTCGGACGAACGCGGCTTCCTGGGTGGGGTCCAAGGGATAGTGAGTGTCTGTGGCTTGACACGCTGTCGACGATGGCTGAGAACCGGCAACAGTGGAGAGAGTGCATTCTATTTTGTGTTCCCCCCTCAAATTTGTAAAAAAAATCAAAAAATCGACATGTGGAACAATGGACAAAAAAATTCCCCCTCATATTGTACTTTTTTTCTTTCTTTTTCTGGTGCATTGCCGGGTGGCACTTTTCATGGTTATTGTCACAAACGTTGTGACCTCTGATTGGTTGATTATTTGATTGGCTAAAATTATTCTCAATAACGTTCTGACATCTGATTGGTCGGTTATTTGATTGGCTAAAATTATTCATTCTGGGTCAAATAAAACTCCTCGCAAGTGATCAGGGATCACTTTGGTAATAATGAGCGCTAACGATATCACTGAGCTTTTTCAGCATACTATTGGTAACCGGTTGTTCGAAAGTCTCGAGGAATTGAACCACATGCTGGCAGAATTCACTCGAGTTTCCGGAACCCACTATTCCAAACGATCTTCGAAAAGAAATTCAGCGGGCGAGCTGACATTCATGAAATATGAGTGTCAACGAAAAGGATCCGTACAGAGGCCTACACTTGGAATTCGTCGTCGAACTTCCACCGCAACCAATTGCGAAGCTTTTTTCAACATTGGTCGCCATGGCGTGCAATTTCGGATTACTACTAGTAACATGGTCCATAACCATGAATTAGTAACTGGTGAAGCCGGATCGTGGCACTCCCGAAACAGACGACTCACTCCTTCGGAACTGCATGCCATTCAGCCGTTGCTTGAAAGCGGGGCCCCGTCGTACAATATTCGGTATTATGTGAAGGCTCGGTTCCAGAAGAATCTTACTGGCTGCGATGTTGTGAATATGCGTCGTCGAGTTCTGGCAGGACGAAACAATCCCGGTAATGGTTGTTGAAATGCAATTAAAATGAAATATTAATTAGTGAATATACTTATAATAATCCATTTTTCATAGCCTATATTCGTCGCATGGAAGCTGAACTGAACGTCGATGGAAAGGCAAGGGTACTGCTGGACGAAACAGACAGGATGACGCATTTCGTGTTCTGTACAAAGGAGATGCTAAGTTTGTTTAATCGTTTTTCCGATTTTATTCTCATCGATGGTACCTTCCGTACCAATCGTGAGAAATATTTTCTTTATCAATTGATGATCGTGGATGGCTGCCGGAAGAGTCTTCCTGTAGCAATAGGTTTTCTGTGGCGGGAGACAGCAGAGGATATCCGGACGTTCCTACTTACCTTTGTTGAATTCGTCGGTGATAGGGACGCCGTTCGTATTATTATGTCCGATGGAGCCCCTGCGATAGCGAATGCAGTTGAAGACGTTTTTCCCAACGCTTCACATTTGCTTTGCCGAGTGCACATTATTCGGAATGTCACTCGTCGTAACCCCCAGAGGGAAGCTCTTAAATGGGTGTACGTAGCAATTAGTACCAGGAGTTTATGGCGATACGCCTTTGCGTTAATCAATGTGCAAAGAGCGGATCCCGTGTTCTTTTCATACTTCAAAGGGCAATACTGTGGCAGCTCCCGTAAGTGGGCAAATGCTCGCCGTCCTAAGGTATCTACTTACGGTATTGGGGACACGAACATGGTAGAGGCGATGCACAAATGTTTAAAAATGAATCGCCTTAGTGGTAGGATCGCTATATGGGAGGCCATTCGGATATCCCAAATCGGTGTTGGGTATCTTATCTGGCACCGACAACGCGAAATTTATTCGAATAGCATGAGGCGGGTTCGCGTCCCCAACCACTCGGAATTAGATTCCCTGTGCGATCTTCTTATGCCATACGCCGTAGACCTCATATCCGCAAACGTAACTGCTTCAACAGTTACTATAGTAGGCTCAACGGAAATTATGGTTCTTGTTAGGGACTCGCGGGTTTGGGAGGTGTGCTGCTTAAACTGGAAGTGCACATGTACCTTTTTCGTTGATCAATGTTTGCCATGTAGGCACGTGCTTGCTGCGGCAATATTGAAAAACTTTGATGTGTCGTCACTCCCGCTTTCCAAGCGCTGGTTAAGGAGTACTAATGACGTAATGCCAGTAGAATTTTCTTCTGCGGACGTTCTTAGGCGAACTAATCGCGTGTTCTCATCGGGTCAATCTTACGCAGAAGATTTAATAAATCGTTTGCGCCGCAAATTAGAGCCACCATACGTCAATCTGTTCCTGCGTTGTTTCAATAACTTCTTAAATACGACTGGTCCTTGTCCAATGCCTCCGTCAATTTAACATTAGACCTTGACAATATGCCACTCGCGTCCCTACGTTATGACACTCTTCCAGTGGAAACATTATTGAATATAGAGCCCAGCGACGTCAACCGTCAGATATCGTCTCCGGTAGCCAGTTACGACGAAGAAGCAACGATTCCCGCTGTGGAAGGCAACGTTGTTCGGGTATTAGGCGTTCACGATGGCCGGATCAACGATCGTGGACGGGCAGCTTCTTCTCACAACCCAATCCCATCCACCTCTCGACTACCTCCAGTAGATCTGGATGAGTTCTTAGGCCACGATCAAGTATGTGGTCAGTGTGGTTCTGATGAACCACCGGAATTTGCTGGAAAAACAATAGAATGGGAGCAATGCCCTTATTGTAACCAATGGTATCATCTCCACTGTTTAATTACCCCCCCCCATTTGTGACTGATAAGTGGTGCTTCGATTGCATGCAAAAATTTGAATGAATTTTTAATATAATTTTACACAGTTAACTATGATCTAATCTATTTATGATGAGTTTTAGTGTCCAGTAATTAGCGATGGGATTCGAACTCGTTGTCTGCGTTTCTGGAATCGTTCGAAAATGTGATTCGTGATCACTATCCACGTGTAAGTTCGAAATATTTTTTCGTTATCATGATGACGTGTTTGGTTTTGTACCAGTCAATGGGCTGGCATTATAACCACGAAAATGTGATCCAATCTATTCAAACCGCTGATGCAAACCCGCAAACCTAATCAACTTAGCATTGATCACGCAGTCAAAACACATGAAGAGTGTTTATATTTTTGTTTGAAGTTGATACAACGTTTTTATAAGAAATTGTGGCCTTAAGTTAATGCATTTCATTCGGAGTGAAAAGGTTGGGTCATAGTGTGTCGGGCTATAGTGTTCACCAGTTAACATCACCAACACGCTCGCTTGAACGCGGGAACTCTGAAACTGGTAGCCACTTAATTAAACTTTTTATCTTATTCTTTCCGCCATACGCCATCGCAATCCCCAACGAACCAATCGAGAGGAGAACCGATAACGGTGAAAATTATCAATCGCAACTATCCATGCAACAGTGAAACCACTCAGTGATAACGTGAGTATTTTCTTTAGTGTTATTTCGTAACACTCACGAAAGATAACCCGATCTGTTTTACAGGTATTCACATTTCGGGTCACTGGCTACATCGGAATATCAATTTGAAAGTAAAACAAAACTGAGAAAACTGACAAATTTTGTTAAATAAATCTCTAAATATATGTTTCCTTTTATCAAACAGTCTTTTTATAACTGTTATTCAATAGGATTTTGTTATGTGACAGGATAAATAAGCTTTAAAGGTGGGTACATAGTTGAAATTCGGTTACCATGCTTTGTGAGAAAGAGAGCAATGCTAGACGTTTGCCCAATATAAACATCCGAGTTTTATCTTTTAGATTTTGTTGGTCGATTAAGTACCTTAACAATCTAGGAGGATGAGATGATGGTCAGCTTTGACGTAAGCTCCTTGTTCCCAAACGTGGGCAATACAAGCGTTTCAGAATTAGCGAGGAAGTCACTCAATTCCGATATGACCTTGAAGGATCGGTGTAGCAAGTTGTGTACATAGGAACCACTTCTTTGTTTAATAGACAGCTATACAAGCCAAACGATGGTTTAGCGTACCACTTATCAACTGAAATAAGGCTCGCTGAATCTCAACTTACCGTCTCCACCTGCTGACACCAAACAGACGGAAACAAGCTTCAAAGTGTATCCAGTACAATCAACATTTATCCGGATTTAATTTCACGATAAGATTCTTTCATTTTTCCTGCAAGATTATCGTTGAATTCTTTCCAAATACACTAGTATACAAAATGATTTATCTACAGTTATAATATAACACATTCCGTTAATACGCTATATGCGTCTCAGTGGTCGTACAACGTTATCCACTTTCATGAAAATAGTTTACTTTTCCTACAAGATTCATATGCGTTGATTTGTTGTTGCTCCTACGTTTGATTTAGATATGACCTTAAATAAAAGTACAGACTACGGTATACTACCAGCCGAGAGGCTAAGCTTGTTGCAAAACATTGAGGTCAACATGGGAATGTTCCGGCTCGGTTTGAAAACCCGGTGGACGGTAAGGCTAAACGTGTTGCCAACCCTTGAGGTCAACATGGGAATGTTCCGGCTCGGTTTGAAAACCCGGTGGACGGTAAGGCTAAACGTGTTGCCAACCCTTGAGGTCAACATGGGAATGTTCCGGCTCGGTTTGAAAACCCGGTGGACGGTAAAGCTAAACGTGTTGCCAAACCTTGAGGTCAACATGGGAATGTTCCGGCTCGGTTTGAAAACCCGGTGGACGGTAAGGCTAAACGTGTTGCCAAACCTTGAGGTCTACATGGGAGGGGTGCGAAGCAAACACACTGGCCAACCGAAAGTTGTCATTCTGAATGTAACCTGATCTAAACTGACCGTCAACTTGATACGTTGAGGTCAACATGGAAATGTTCCGTAGTGGACAAAATGGTCGAGAAAACTTGAATTTGTTTTTCGCAATGAAACTTGCTCTAAGCAGACCGTAAAATACAAACATAAAATGAATATTAAAGATAGATAGATAGATAGATAGATAGATAGATAGATAGATAGTAGATAGATAGATAGATTGATTGATAGATAGAAAGATAGATATAATGCGAGATAGATAGATAGATAGATAGATAGATAGATAGA